>SRZU01000207.1:0-150527 GCA_013183765.1 Fusarium xylarioides | reverse complement strand
CCGAAGGCGGTGAGAGCCCCCTACGGATACGGAATAGCCTTCTTTGGGTACAACCTCTTCGACCCACTTATACGAATGTATCGACTTTGCAGCCCGACGAATTTCACCGGGCTTGCCGATCAGGCCCTTAGACCATCTGATTTACGGCCAAGCTGTGAGGCATCATCCCGGCCAACTTGCGAAAACAACTCGGAAACCCTCTGATCTTGAGTTGTACTTAGAAATTGCTTTGAGTAACTAATGGCTTCCAAAATTGCGCCTCGAGTCGCCGAAACTCGTCAATGTTTGCTCATAGGTGTGCGACTTTTTGAGGCCTCCTACAATGCGCTTCACTGCAATTTTAGCCCATTGCAATGGGTAGCCCAAGTCAGCTTGGTAATCTGCATGCACTTTATGCAAACGCTTCAGCTACGCTCTTGCAGATTGCTGCCGCTCAATATGACCTGTACATTCAGAGAACCGAGCCTTCAAGGTAAAGAAAGAGTAATTATTTATTATCCTGTGGCATTAAATATTCTCCGTGGTGCAAAACAGTGGCAAGAAAAAAAAAAGACAGTTTTCATCATGCACAATACACAATGAATCCTCCAGTATCCTTCTATGGTATCATTCAAGACAAGCAACCAGCCAATCAGTCAATCGCAAGAGTGCCCCAGTCCTGAGGCCAAAGCTCATGCTTTGTATGCTATCATCCATCGTATGTATTCGCCATTTCACCTAGAATAGTAGTCCGCTTTGGCTTACTAAGTCAAAGGTATGGCGATATAAGGATGCATGGCCAGCTTATCGGTCGTGGATGACCTGCTGAACCTTGGGGTACACTCTGCACATCTCCTGGTAAAGCTCGGGGTGGTCGCGCCACATGACCTGGGGATCCCAACCTGCAGCAACAAAGATCGTCTCGACACCGCTCGAAATGGGGGTGGTGAAGATGTTGGCGATTTGGAAACCGATGAGGACAGCGAATGCCATGACGACTGCTGTGTATTGACCGTCGCTGTTGTAAGGGGGGTCGGTGAAGTAGAGGTATAGGTAGGCCAGGAGACCGCAAGCGTAAGCGATGAAGAGAGCGCCGAACGAAAGGACGGGGCCGATGAGGCAGTCCTAAACAAGTTAGTAGTGTACTTCAAGATAAATGCGATTGTACTTACGTTGATCAGAGCGTCAATTCCGCGGTCCTTGATCATCTTCCAGGTATCCTTGGCAGCCGCAAAGTAGGCCTTGCCATAAAGCGCAATGTGGCAGAAAGCATATCTGTTGATGAACTCAACAGCCCACTCTAAAATACCAAGGAGGCAGCCAATGCAGCAGAACAAAGCGTATCCCAACATACTGCCATCAGCGGCCTCCTGGTTACGAGCAGCTTGGCAGATCTGACGGACAAACTGGATAATGGCGACTAACAAGCTGCCCAGAGCAATGGAACCAAAGCTGTAGGTCAAAGCTCGCTTGGCAGAAGCACGAGTGGCATCCTTGGGGAAGTTGTGAGGGTTAAAGTACCATGAACCGTAGACGCCGGCAATTGTGGTGTGGATGGTGTTCTTGAGCCACTCGGAAAACCAATACATGGTGAAAGTGATGAAGACGATGAGGCCAATGACCTTGCCTTTGCTGCAGCCGCCATCAGCGCAAGAGGGGTTATCATTCGCAGGCTGATACTTGATATAGATTGCGACAAGGGTGATCGAGAACCAAGCAGACATAGCTGTAGCGATGATGCCTCCAATCAAACTAGTGAGGTAGACATGGCCATACTTCTTGCTAACGTCGATGGTAGTTCGAAGCATCAGCGCCGAAAAGGGAATTCGCGAGATCCACGTCCAGAAACAGAAAGCCATGAAAAGTCCAAAGATGAGGAACACAATTCCAGCAGACCAGTATCTGCGCCAGAGATAAAAGATAGCAGTTCCAAGAGCCCAGCAGACGTTGAGAATACCAGTGACCCAGATAAACTGCTTTGGAAACAACCGCGCCATCCAAACGTACGCATACGAGAGGACAAACGCAACAGCGAGCACAAACATGAACAAAATAACAGTACTCGTGTTCAGCGAAAAGTCGTTCCGATTATTGTAAATCCCCGACCCAGCATTGCCCTTATTCGCAGCGTATCCCTGAAGCGCTATACCAGAGACGACGACGTAGCCGGCCATGAAGAGGATGAAGAGAATACCAGCCCAGAGATCGTTCCACTTTGGCTTGGGGATCTTGAACTGCTCTTCGAACGAGGCCTTTTCGTTGCCGCCGTAGCCTTGGGCGGGCATGTAGCCGTTGCCATTCTGGGGAGGGTATGGCTGCTGGGGAGGAGGCGGTTGTTGGTATTGTTGCTGGTGTGTCGGGGGGGGAGGTTGAGGTTGGTATTGCTGTTGATAGCCGCCGCCGTTGGAGTAGCCGTACGGCGGCTGTTGGTTCGGATTGTAGTAATTGTCGGCTTCGCCCATTGTCGCGGCCTGTGATAGAGATTTCTTGTGATAAATTACTTGTTGGTGTGATTCAGTGGAGGATGTTTCTCAATCGTGATGGAGTCGTGATCAGCGCAGGGATACCAAGTACCGAATCGCGATACGAAAAACCAACCGCGTTTGATAAGTGATTCAACCACGATTGATGATTCAATTCTGATGATGAAGATGAAAAGAGTAAACACAAAAGTCAAAAAGGGAGGGCACACCAAAAAAGATCATGATCACAGTCCAAGCGGGTCCCTCCAAGATTGCCCAAGAATCAAAGACATCACACAACGAGCTTGGCCCAAACTCAATGACCTCATTGAGGCGCCAGAGCTGTAACGCAGAACGGTTTAGATCCCCTCGTTCGACCAATCATGTTTCTGATCGGCGGAAAGCTCCCTGTAGCTACAGGGCCTGGAGAGCTGAAGACCAAGAGCCGCTAGTGGCTTGTCCAAATGCCGACCTGCCGAGCGCCAAACTTAATCTTGCCTGTGATTTTGGGAATTTCCGTTATGCTTAAGAGATGTCCGAGCGGCTTCATTAAAGAGTGTGTATGTTTAGGTTGTTTGCAATTTTTTGTTTCATATGGGAACACACATAACTACGCTGTGTAATGAATGCAGCTCGCCTATTGTTGGATTCATCACTGGTCGTCGCGACGGAGACGGAGAACATTCCAGCGCTTGGCGTGAGCTGATTCAAACCCTGGTAGTTGTTCTCGTATCATTAACGCGATGGGAATAAAAGACGGGGAATTTCGAAGCACGACTTTACAGTTCCATCTTCGGTAGTGCCTGCAGCCTGCAACGCTATGGCCTTGTTCCTGGATCTCAGACATCACACATTACATGCTACCTGAGACAACGGTCGTTACTCGTGAAGACTACCTCATCAGCTCTTCTGTCTTTCTTGAATAGAACGTAGTGTACTAATTACAACGCCAGGGTATCACTCAATTCCACAAATACAAACCCCCGATTGCATTGGATCACCACCTGAAGGATGCCCAAGCCATCATCGCATATCCAACGCCCTCGCGTTCTCAATATCTCAAGCCTCAACCTCTCTGCATCCAACGTCAGGAGCTCCAGCTTCTAAAAGACCCCGCATTCGAGAACGTCGAACTATCCGATCCAATGCGCCTCTAGGCATCGTCGATCTGCGTCCCCGTCTCATCATACTCCGTGACCTCCTCCAGCGCCGCAAGACTCTCATTATCATGCCCAATCTGCCTACTCGCATTAAGCGCTGCAATCCGCTTGTTATCAGGTCTGAGAATGCTCCACATCTCAGCCGTCACTGCGATCGCGCTTGCGTCTGATGTGCTGCGCGACATCGTAGCCTTCATCCATGCGAGTTGCTTGCCTGAGAGACGCCAGAGCATGTTGTATGACTTTTCGTAGCCGAGTTTGAACATGGTTGATGCTTTGAGGAGCTCCCATTTGCTTAGAGACGGGTCGCCGTTCCATTTGTCGAGGAGGGGCTTGACTTGTCTCGATGTTAGGAGTTCGGGTGGTGGTTGATATGAAGACCATTTCTGATGCAGTTCCCTTACTTTGACGCCAAAGTCGCTGTTCGAGGGATCACTTTTACCGCCGGACATTGTCTTCTTCCACTCCTCCATGGTATCGGAAACCTGCGCGCGGAGGGCAGTCATGAGTCTGCCGATGATCCTCGATTCATTCTTCTGGCTTTCGAAGTCATCCCAGAGACGAGCTAGATCCTTGTCCCATGCTTGTACGGGGACATCTTTTCCAAAAAGAGCATCGGAGAACTTCTTCAGTGCGTCTGCGATTGTGTCCTCGGCTACTATAAATTTGAGCTCGTCCAGAATATGAATGGAACCATCCCTGTTGACATAGTTGCGTCTAGAGCTCCTCTCGTTCTCATATTCTGGGTCTTTGCCTTTCATTTGCATGTCGCGCTTCAGCCGATCGTAGTCTTCGCGAGTGAATAGAAGTCCTTGTTTGGCTTGGTCGACAAGGAGAGCAACCAGTGTGCTCAAAGCAACAGCTCGTTCGCTGTTGACGCCTCTTTCCAGATAACACAGCTTTTCTTTGAACTTGGTTGCGATACCTAAATACCCAGGTTGCATATTAAACGAGATCGCTGTACAAAGAAAGTCCGCGCATGCGCTATCGACATCAGTGGCTGCGTCCAGAATGGACTCGAAGCTTGGGTTGCACTTTCGTAGGTATCCTTGTCCGACAAGATCCGGCTCGACTGGCTTTGGCGCGTTGTTGAAATTGTTGACAACATCAGGGTCCCAACAGATCCAAGCCAAGTCACCGTCGTAGTCGCCACCAGAGAGCATATCAGCCAGCGGAGACTTGCCCTTTGATGAGAAGACAATAACATCTTTGAGTCTTTTCAGGTTCGGTCGGAATACAGCTTTAACTTTCTGTATGTCGCTGACAAAGTGAGCGGGAGCTCGAGCCACGAGGATATCGATGCCATCGAGTAATGTATCTGATTCTCCGTCTGCTTGGAATTTCGAGGAAAACGCAAGCTGTACCTCGCCCTCCTCTAGTGTACCAGTGAAGTCGACGGTCATGAATGCGTAGGTCGACCGGGGGATCTTTATATTCATCTTCGCTTTGAGCTGTTCGGCCTGTCGCTTCTGGTTATTCCATACCATATCTCGCAGAAACCGACACTTGGTCGCGTCAAAGCCAGCGTCGAGCATATATGAGATGATGTCTTCTTCTCGCTCTGGTAGGGCGCCCAGGAAGGGGACGTTTCCCAATGTCGCTCGGTCAAAGCCGCGATGTGTAAAACCACGAAGATTGGTCGGATGGGTCATGGCTGCGAGCTGACCTCCGATCTCCTCTTGAAGGCCATTCGCTAGGTGACGAGCGATGACATTGCGCATGTCCTGGGGTACAGGAGCTTGTGCCTCAAGAACCGGGATGAACTGTGTATTGAGAGCAGCTGACCGAAGCTCTCTGGACCACTCGCGTACTTCAAATGTCCGATGATGAACATCATCGAAGTCGCAATTCCATTTCCGTTGTGAGGGATAAGTCTCGATCCAATCGTCATTGTCTAATCCATCATCTTCGACGTCGACAATCCACATCCCTTTCGCGCTGCCAATACGAGCCTGGAACGCACACGGCGTTTCCAGGAGTCCCATGTGAGTCGCTATCCTACGCGCGAGGTTTCGAGACATTCGACCGATACCATCACCCATATCCTTTTGCTCCTTCTTCTCTTTCTTGGTCATGTACTTGTGGAAGCCTAGCATAGTGTCGCGATGTCGAAATTGGTGAGATTCAATGACGATGGTGGGAACAGTCTTGCTGAGGCCTGGACTGGGATATTAGCTAAGAGTACGGAAAGTAGTCGGTCAAACAACTCACTGAGAGCAAGTCGTGAAAAGAGCTTGGGCACCGGTTGCGACGAGTTCTGCTCAATGTTGATAGCCCAATTCAAGAGATCACAGCGCCTCATCTTTGTGCGGTGTCCAGGAGAAGTTGCTTCCTCCAAAGGAGGAAACTGGCTCATGGGAACACGAAAGTTGATACCGTCAGTTGCGAAGAAATACACGCGCTCTTGCATGATCGTTATTGACTTGTGAGGAGGTCGTGGATCCTTGATGGACTTCTTGGCCTCGCGAGTGTAGAAGGCTGCCCATGATCGACCGACAAAGTAATGGAAGCTTTCAGTCAACCATTTGATGACCTTGTTTGCACCTTGCGGGTCTTGCTTGATCACATCGGGAGCATCTCTAGAAGTGGGTGAGGGCATAATGACTTCCAAGAAGCGATCTGCACCAAACCGACGAGCCAGTCGATGCCCGAGTTCAAGACGCGGAGGCTGAAATTTTAGCCGATATAGTTGCCCAGTATCTTCTGTATTACAGACAAATTCTGCAGCAAGAACAACGGCTTTGTCGTGCGAGGCGAACGATCCGAACGCAGCATCCCACACGGCACGATCGCAAGCTGGAGGCAAGCCCTGTCCCACGAAGAGTCGGTGTCTGAAGAGCTGGCCTCGGAACTTGGTCTGATCATGCCAACTATCATTGGGCTGATATTCGAGGTCCCATGTAGACAAGTCCACGCGGCAATGAAGTGCGGCACGGGTTAGCTCCCACAGGATAATGAGAGGTGCCTGGTTCAATCCGGGAATGGGGAATTTTGGCCAGATGTTCCGAAGACGATCTGTGAGGGGACATTCAGACGGCTCTGGATCAAACATTGGAGCATCGAGCAGCATTGTATCGAACTCGTTCATTTCTGGCAGGCTAGAGTAGGCTGTCGCTGGACTGCTGGATCGAATCATGCCTGCTCTCTTCAAGTCAACTTGACTTCGGATCGGCTGGGGCATTGATAGAACTGGAAGCCTTGGCTCTTCCTCGGGTTCATCATCATCAGTGAGGTCGATGACAGGCTCTGGCGGCGTTCGATCCCCATACCTTCGGAACGAAGGCGGTTTGGGCGGATCAATGTCATTGCGATTTTCCTCACTCGGCGGCTGGTACGCAAATCTTTGAATGCTCTGAGAGAACGGAATCTGAATGTCTCTCGGTGATGTCGCATTGCTGGTGAAGGACGGTTGAGTGGCCTGAAACGGAAGCTGAGATCTTTTGAAAGAGGTGTTCGTCACAGTAGTTGCTTGAGTACTCGGCGCATAGTCATTTGTGAAAATAGTTGGGGCCAGTGAGACTTTACTGGAATTGAATGACCTGACACCGAACGACGATGGTTGAGTACTGGCGAATGATGTGGTGGCGGAATTCACTATGCCATTGGTGAAGGACGATGTACCTGCGCCTCTAGCGGGCCGTCCCGTTGATAGTCGGCTACTGGAGGCCACAGCTCTAGAGCGAACTGGGATACTGTCAATGCTTTCGCACGCAGGAGAACCCTCGAAAGAGTTTCTAGATCTCTTGGAGCTGGGATCTGGGAATTCATCAGACTTGCGCTTCGAGTGCTTGGAACGCTGACGATTCGCGATATTGTCGTCTTTGAGCAACTGCAGCAGAAAGTCCTGTAGTTCGGCCCGCTCCTCAGAGGTCAAGCGGGTACGTTGACGATGTGGGCCAAAGGATTTGTTTGGGGTCGTATCAGGGTCAGCGCGGGGCTTCCGGATCCAACTCTTGAGATGCTCGTCGGCCTGCTCACGGAAGCGAGTCAGACATATCGCGAGACGGTTCGGATCCTGAAACTTGAGGCGATATGCGCATAGGTAGATATGTTCGCTTCGCTCTTGGTCTCCATTGCGATGCTGTTGCCGGCGCTTACTGGGCGACAGCGTTAGGTCTGGGATGTGTAGCTGAAGTTGAAAATCTGTGCTTAGGGAGCGAATTGTGCGATCGAGTTCGTCTTTGGCTTGCTCTCCTTTTCTGGGCGAGAGCTGACTAGCCATGACAACCGGCGCTAGAAGCCAAGAATGAGAGTCAAAACGGTTCAAACAGTCAAATGAGTGAATGAGGAATCTGTGATGCGAGCATGAGAGCAGAGCCTAGTTAGAGAGTCAAGTAAAATTAGCGCGCGACAATTGAGGGCGGGAGATGCGCTCAGCTTGCGCTGGGCTGCGCAGAGGCTCAGCCAGCCAGAGCTGCAGGCCGTACAATTGTGATTGAAGCGTCCCTTAGCAAACGGAATACTTTATAAGCTTCTGAGTTCTTGGGCCCGTTGTCGAAAGCTTTCAAACGGCTGCAACGGCTTTTGGTCCTGAAAGACGGTGGTGGTTCGTTGCAGCAAAACAGCTCTATTCAGCAAATCAATACACAGCCTCGTGAACCAAGTCGAATCCAATGCTGGATCATGCAAGAACAAATTGGTTATCACAAAAATATGGTGATTGGACAGGGGAGCATGGGCGAGCGCAGGTGTTGGAGAGAGGTTAAGGGACTTGAGACAGGCAGTGAATGGGAGGCCCCCACGCAAAAGAAACAGAAAGACGAGACAACAAAAAAGGACGAGAGATAGGGCGATTCATGGTAGATTGAAATTGCATTGATTAGGTGCTAATGGGGACTGTCGATAATTGGGAAAACGAAGCTGATCATGATAGACAACTGACGATTTGTTCATGTTCTCTTGTCTCTTTACCCTAGAGCCAACATCATGCGATGACTGGCTGTGGCTTGCCTCACGGATTCGGCCTCAGTTTATCCGACCGGTGGCTTCGGGATGTCGGTACCCATACCGGTCTCGTGCCCACTCAACAGCCAACCATAGAGACAAGAGACAAGAGACAGAGAGAATCAAAAGGTCAAAAGATCAGCCGCCAAGTACATTCTTCCCCTTCTTTATTACCTTATTAATACCAGCCCGATCCTGAACTAAAGCCAATTCGAAAAGCCGAACCGACCCCGCTCGTCAGCACCACAATCTTCCCCTCTCTTATCGCTATCGCATGGGAGACTCTCGGAGTTCGGCATTCGTAAACCCTCATCTGCAATCATAACATCACATCGCAATTGCTATCGCGACCTTTGTTTGGCTCCACGGCTCGTCTCTGAGCCCATATCCCCGATTCACCATGGCTGAGAACCCTAGTCCAGATGAGCGGGTAGCCATTGATGACCTGACCCCAGAGGAGGCCAATCGAATCATACATTCCCATCGCAAGGTTCGCTACGGTAAGACATGTTGTGAATAGCCTCAATTGGGGAATTCCATGGCTCATCATCACGTTAGGTACTGCATGTTGGCCCTGCCGTCAGAGAAAAGTCAAGTGCGACAATAAACAGCCTTGTGAGAACTGTGTCAAGAGAGAGCATCCAAGACTATGTTCCTATAAACCCAACCGCTCATCAACCTCAAAGCCATCGGGCTCTGGTGCACCTTCAGAAGCAAGCCAAGGCATCGCCAGTCGCAAGAGGACGCTTTCATTCTCAGAGGCACCTCGCGACGAAGGAGTGCGCAAGGTTGAGCGACAGGACAGTTGGCCACGCACCCTTGGTGAGTGTCCGAACATCCGGGTCATGCCACTGTTCATACGACTAATAAACAACATAGCAAGCATCGATGAACCCGAAGTTGCAGCAGACCGTTACGTTGGGCAGAACAGTATTCCTGCTCTACTGCGCGAGCAGTCTTCACCCGTTCACAAAGGCGACGGTCTTGACATTCGACAAGACATGAGGTCCATTCTGGGCTTGGACACATCGGCGCCTTTCCCGCTGATGTCGTCACATCACCTTCAGAAATTGACACAGGATATATCAACTGAATTGCCTTCCGACCGCGAGGTTATGAAGTGAGTATTTGCCTGCTCAATTGCTGTGGCGAGACCGTAAGCTGACGAGCCATTCAGGCTGTTCCGTACATACAAGGAAATACCTCAGCCTTTTTGGGGATTCGTCATGGACATTGATGACCTCGAGGCCAAGCTCATGACTTACTTAGAAGATCGATCGCGAAATGCGACAAGCGGCAGCAAGTCCACCAAACCCGTTACAGCATCATGGCTAGCAATACTCTTTGCCGTTTTGGCCGTCGGATCACAGTACCACGAATTGCCATACCATATCCGCACCCGAGACTCTCAGCGCTTCATTCAGATATCATTTCACTTCCTCCGACTGGGCAACTTTCTTCTTCGGTAATACCACTTGCCAGCTTTGACAACTTGGACTGACACATTGCAGACCTTCTTTTGACTCTATCCAAGCTCTTCTTCTCACATGTTTCGTTCTTCTGAATGACATGAAGGCTGAAGCATCATGGGCGCTGATGGGATTGACCTGTCGTCTTGCTCAGTCGCTTGGTCTACACAGAACACCACGTAACGAGAGCCGCGACTGTACACCGCCAAACACCCAATCGAAAGAAATGGTGCGAAGAAGATTATGGTGGAGCGTTGTATGGCACGACACCTTGACGTCGCTATCCTTTGATAGGTGAGGATCGAGTATTGCATGTTGATGGCTCACCTTTAACAATGTTAGATCTCCAATGACCAACTTCCCCTGCTGTCCGATCCCCGTCATGTCGCCGACGCCAAACGGTAACTATTCTTACCTCGAAACAATGTACCATCTCATGGAAATCATTTCTCGTCGCCTAAACCCCGACGACATGATGAGTGCTTCATACTCTCAAATCATCGACGACTGCGAAGCCGTAGAGACTCTCCGAAGTCGCACGGCACCACAGTTACGAAACAAAGAAATCTGCAAGACTGCCCTCGACCGTCTGCAACACTATGCAATCCGCCTCCACACATCATTTGTCATCTCCGTCGCATGTCGCCCAGCACTCCGAAAGGACAGCGAATTCGAACCTGAGCAGAGAAAGACGCTAGCAGATCGCTGCAAAGACAACCTAACCGAAACCGTCAGAATGTTCCTCGCCATGCACCAGCTCTCCTCCATCCCAACACGAAGCTGGGCCTTCACGTACCACGGCCTATCATCAGCTCTGCTCCTCGGCATACTATGTGAGACAAAGACGGATCCAGAGGTTCGGCAGTTACAGGGGGATCTCATCGCTGCCCTCTCTGCCACTGCTGCCAAGGACGTTAGCTCCCCCGAGCCGCATGTCATGACCACCGACAAGGACATCGAGCTCTCCGGCCCACTGTACCGCGCCCTCACGGCCCTCAAGAACATTTACGACCATGGCTCTATTGTCCCGTCACATCTCAAGAAAGAAGGCGACGCCTCTGCCGCCGGCAGCGGGAGCCGGACGCCCCTAAACCCCTTTGGAAACCCAGGCCAACTTCCCGGAAATGGCAATTCAATGTTTCGCAACGTTTCCCAGAACGCGGACCCAAGAGAGGACGCAGCGCTTGCTATGGCTGAGATGCAAAACGGAGGAGCTTCAATCCAAGACTTTCCAGGGTCAGTATTTTATTCTCCCCGGTTTGATGTGAACGTTTTCTGAAAGTGTGTCTAGTCTTGCGTACGGTCAAATGCCAAACGGAAACTTGAATTTGGACAGCATGAACGCCATGAACGTCGATCCTACGCAATACATGGCTCCCATGGACCTCTACGAATCTATCTGGGGTGGTATGTCATTTCCTATCTGTCATGCTTCTCTTTTAAACAACCTCCGAAAAACTAACTCGCCACAGAATCGCCGGACCCGTGGAACACGGGAATGGACTCGTTGAACTTCGACTTCCTAG
Organism: Fusarium xylarioides; assembly: GCA_013183765.1. Taxonomy (NCBI): domain Eukaryota; kingdom Fungi; phylum Ascomycota; class Sordariomycetes; order Hypocreales; family Nectriaceae; genus Fusarium; species Fusarium xylarioides. The sequence goes on along the minus strand of SRZU01000207.1, from coordinate 138,987 downwards.
CCCAGCCACCGCCAGGCCAGCCCCAGCAGCAGTTTTACTTCTGAACATAACCAGTCCTGTTACGGCATTATCTACCGGGTGACGAACCCGCCAGGAGGGAGAAATTTGATATATTTTGAATAGATTGAGATTGTACGTTATCATGTAATGGCGTCAAAAGGGGGAGGCTTAACGTTTTGACTTTTCTCTATTTGAGTTGTAAAAAACACAACTGAGCGATAAAATCAGGGCATTTCATACATAATATTCAAGTCGTTACTCTTTTTTCCGGTGTGCTCTTTCTTTTAACCCCCCCCAAAACCGAGGTCAGCCAAGCCTCATCCGGAGCTGAGAACCCTTTTCCGTTCCGTCACGGGAAGGGGGAGGCAAAAAATACAAATCGTCAGAGCTCTCTTTGATCGTTCAAAACGGAACCCCACGGAAAGGGAGGGAACGTTCAGATCGCCGCGGGAGCCAAAGGAACCGGAGGTTACACAGACCCCAAGGGGGAATGCTAAACCGTCTCGGCGGTGACATCTCCGGGCGACGAATTAATGTCTTCATCATCCGATTGCAGTACCTGAGGGTGGAAGGGTTTGATATAAGCTTTTTGTGTTATTCCTCCTTCGGGCGAAGGGGGCCTGACCCTGCGTCTCGACACAACGGTCCCTTGCCCGGAACGGGGGGAGGAAGCGAATAAGGAATCGCCAAGAGTGAGGTGTTCAGGTCTATTTCTTGCGACGGGATGATGTGGCGACGATCTTCTTCTTTAGGTGCTTGGGCATCTTCTCCTTGCGCTTCTCGCGCTTAGCTTCCTTGACAGCTTGTTTATGGGCCTGGAGAGTTATTGGTCAGTCAAGTTCCTTGAGGAGAATGGGTGTTGAGATACAAACCTTCTTCTCATCCTTGTCCTCGAAGCGACGGCCGCGGGGAGGTCCCTTTTCGAAGTTGGCCTCGTCGTTGGAGTCACCTGAGAGAGATGCGCCTTCATCGTCAGAGTCGGATGTAGAACCTTGTTCCTCTTCGCCATCTTCACCGTCCTTCTTGGGAGCGATGACCTGGTCTGCCAGTAGATTACTGTAGACAAGATCGTTGCCTTCACCTTGTGTCACCTTCTGAGCATCCTTCTCAATATCGTAGACTTGCTCTAATGTCTGAGGAATGTACTGGTTTCTGAACACCTCGTTGTCAACCTCGATCTGAGCAGCCTGGTCTTCACTTGGATCAGCGCGAGTCTCGTACAGAGTCTCGATCGCCTTGGCCATTTCTGGCTCTTCTACAGGACCCTCAGGGGTAGTGATGAAGTTGAAGATAGCGCGGTCAGCAAGCGTTTCAACGCCCTTGCGCCTAAAGAAGTCACCCACGTTCTTGATATCCATACGCAGGAACTCAAGGGAGCGAGGATGATCAGGCTCCACACTCTGCGACACATCAATGATGTAGAGCTTCTCCTTGTGGTAGAGAATGTTGTACTCGCTCAGATCGGCGTGCACAAGACGGCAGACCTGATAAATTCGGCGCATGATGCCAAGAAGCTGGACATAAAGCTTATACCACTGCTGATCGACATCGTCGCCCGTCAGAGTAGCGTCACGGAGGCGAGGATACGCCCAGCCCTTGCGGTCGCCAAGGAAGCCCATGACGAGAACGTGAAGCTTGAGGCTGATGGGCTCCGGGCAGGGAATACCAGCAGTGTAGATCCTTCGCAAGTTGCGGAACTCCTTCTCCGCCCAGAGTTTAACCATCTTCCTGTTGTTTCCCTTGTCAAAGCCACCCTTGAAACGGTGCTCACCGGTGATGTAACGCTCTCTGTCCTTGAAGCTGAGAATGGCTGTCTTGTAGACCTTGATAGCTCTTTGTGTAGCCTCGCCGGTTTGATCATCGTGGAGGACGGCGCCGTAGACGTTGGCTTCTTTACCGGTGCTGATAGCACCGTGGACCTCGCTAACGAAGCCACGGTTGATCATCTGCAGGAGAATCATGCGGGTGCGCTGGTCGAGGACTTGTTCGCTGGTGGCGCGGTCGGCCTTGTCCTTGTCCTTCTCGACATCTTGCTTGACAGTGTCAAGACGAAGCTTGGCGGCGTGCTTTGATAGGGCGGATACTTGATCGTCGACGCTGGCAAAGGTATTCGCAGTAGGTTTCTGCTGATTCGAACGAGCAGCGGCGCCGTCGGCATTGCGCTGACGGTTATAAGATTTTGTCAAGTCGCCCGCATCAGCAGACCACTCATTATCGTCGAAATCCTCCTCGAAGATATCGTCAAAGTCATTATCGTCTTCTTGCTCGAGAAGAGCACCGTCGTCCTTTTGGGTCTGAAGTTCGTGGGGTATTTCTTCTGTCTGTTCATAGCCTTGGTTTGCTGTGTATTGGTAGGGAGGCTCGTGAGGAGCAGCTGGTCCTGCCGCGGGATCCATGGTGAATTAATTTGCAATGAGATTTAGCGAGATTGCAAAATGTGTCGGTTATGTTGGCGAAAACAAATTCGATGAAGGCGTTGTGGAATTTTTGTGCAACCTTGTTATCGCGGGGTTCAAAAAAACGTTATCTTATCAGTAGATGTGTCTACCAGGGTTCGCTCTAACGTTCTACGATGATTTTTGGAAGATTTGAGAACTGTAATTGGATTATATACCGGTATAGAAAAATTCACATAATTTTCCTCAATTCCTGCCTAGGCAGATTAATCATTTTTACTCATATCGATGATCTGGATGGTCTCAATTTCCCTTCTGCCTGATGTTTTCTTCTTCTGGGGGACTGTCAGTGGAGATGCCGCTGTATTTGGTGAGTCATGGAGGGGTAATTTTCAGTGGAGGAGTCATGAGATGAGCCATCAATGATGACTTCACATCGAACCTCCACTGCCTTTGTCATCAAGTCTAATATCTTGAAGAGAGAAGCACGATGACCACGAGAGTGAATGACTACAAGCATCGTCACATCATAAATTATTAGGCCTAAAGCAGAAAAGCACAGACATGACTGTTGAGTGTAAAATTAGAACTCGTAACGACGCATCTGTTTACAGTAATTCAATGAAGAAACTTGTATGAGAAACTTGATTGGCCCTCTAACTACGGAAAAGTCAAGAGCCTCAAAGCGGAAGGGACCGAGCCTTTGTTGAGCATTGGCCAATGACTGCCACTTTGCTCTCTTCGGAGCATTTCCCCCAGAATCGCAAGAGACGGCTCGAGCATCGTTTTAAACCTCAACACCACCGCTAACATCACCATATCGAGTCAGTGCATTCCCGCTCTCCGACAGCTCAAGCCACGACCATCTCTAGTTGGCACTAAGATGAGGTTATTTACGAAACCACGGAACCGACAATTTGGGATACGGTCCGGATGGGAGATTTCCGTCCAAGACTCGTCGGTCTGTGATCTTGGAAGATGATGCACGAGAAGATGTTGCTGTCATTCTATGACCTGGGCGCCATTTACGACAGATTTACGAAAAATGCAGGAACAGAACTGGGCATGACATAATTAAATCGACCAAGACAGAAACAACAACATTGTTGTAGATCTAATGATCTGTCACTGATGATCATCAAGGGTTCTCTCATCATACCCATCCCTTGGGGGGCAAGAAAACAGCGAACCTTATATCAGGGTGTCAAAATAAACTCAGCAAAAGTTATCCTAAGCTTAGACTATATTACCTAAGTCTTTCTGTCATTTAGGATCGAGGACCTATGTTTTCTTTCCTCCCCTAGCCATCCCAACTTGTTCACCTGGTCCGTCGATCTTCGCACCAAAAAAGTTTCAAAGCAATCGTTTTTGTAAGTCTCAAGCAGATTCTACGCCGATACGCACGCACACGCAAGACCCTGACAATTGTAATTGCGGCGCACGCCTTCAACGTCAAGATGGGGACCCTTCACGACAAACGCGGACAAATCAGACGCAGGTACCAGGAACCAAGAACGGACATTTTGGGTCATGTCTCGGTCATGGCTGCTCTGCCGTGCTCGTGGCATTCATTCTAGGGCCTAAAATGTCTAGTCCCAAGGCCCCGGAATGCAGATGCCAGGCCATACCATACTCGATCCAGATGCATTCCACCCAGAACCATCCTCTTCACGGGCCACATTCCACATTAAGCTCTCCAGCATGGCTTCACTTAGCTCCAGGCTTGCCCAGAATGCCATGCTATGGATCTCGAAGTGCCTGGAAAATAGCCTTTGCCCTCGATCCGGAACACTCAGCCCGCCTCTTACAATGGATCGTTGCTACTTCCATTGTCTTGAAATATGAGGTCCGGCCCCCCGTCCTCCTAATACATCCCCATCTCACGATCACTACTATCTCTCACCTACCCATCATTCACGATGAAATTCAGCACGGTTTCCTTTCTCCTCCTCGCCGGCTGTAGTACGGGTATTCCTCATGAAATCCGTGGCGATGTCTACGAGGTGAAGAATCCATTCTCACCTAACGCCGTTGATCCAGAAGTTGAAGGAGTAAAGGGTCTGCAAAAAAGGGCAATAGACCCCAAGGGAGACCAAGCCCTCGCGGCACGTGGCGACGTGTACGAGGTTAAGAATCCCTTCTCGCCTAATGCTGTTGACCCTGAGGTTGAAGGTGTGAAGGGCCTACAAGACCGGGATATAAAACCCAGGGATGTATCCGATAACGACCCTTTAAAGGCACGTGGAGATGTCTATGAGGTCAAGAATCCTTTTTCACCCAACGCTGTTGATCCAGAGGTTGAAGGAATTAAAGGCCTGCAAGAGCGAGATATTGATCCCGAGGAACAAGAAGAGGAGGAACTTGGCAAGACACTGAGAGGTCGGGCTATCGATCATGAGAATGATCCCGACTCGGCTCACCTCAAGCCTAGGGCTGGCGGAGAAAAGGTCAAGATGGATCAACTCACTAACACGCGTTACAAGAAGCCTCATGCCGAAATTGCCCTCATCCAGGCATACAACAAATACCACAAGCCTTTACCCGCGAAGCTTAAGAAGATTGCTCAGCATGAGGCTGCCCTCATCAATAACAAGCTCGGTTAGTCTCGTCACTCAGGTCAATGAACACGACTAACACTTGCCAGGAATGAAGGGTACTGCTTCAGCAACACCGCCTCAGTACTACGATTCACAGTATGTAGTTCCTGTCAAGATTGGTACTCCAGCTCAACAAACATACCTGAACTTTGATACTGGCTCATCCGATCTGTAAGTTGTCTGTCTTTGGTCAAGAAGGTTCGTTGCTAATTGTCGCAGCTGGGTGTTTTCTACAGACACATATCAACCTGACCAAGCTGGTCATATTCTTTATAAGCCAGACAAGTCATCGACTTCCAAGCGACTAAATGGTCAGACTTGGAGTATTAAATATGGTGATGGCACTGGTGCCAGTGGCATTGTCTACACCGACAAGGTCCAAGTCGGAAAGACCTATGTCAACAAACAGGCTGTTGAGTCTGCTACTGAAGTCTCGGATGGTATCGCTGCAGACAAGTTCTCACACGGAATCATGGGTCTCGCCATGTCAAGCCTCAACACTGTCCGACCTACACCTCAAAAAACCTACTTCCAGAACGTGCAGGACAATCTAGCAGTTCCAGTCTTTACCGCCAATCTGCAGAAGGGCAAGGCTGGAAACTACAACTTCGGATATATCGACCAGGGCGAGTACTACGGCAGCATTCAGTTCGCCAAGGTCACGAAGAACAGTCCCTGGTGGCAGCTCAACATTGAAGGCTTCCGTGTTGCCCAAGGTGCACCGTGGCACAAGTACAACTACTCAGCCATCGTCGACACCGGCACCACACTTCTTCTTCTGCCCAGCTACCTTGTCAACTTCTACTACAAAAAGGTCAAGGGCGCTTACGTCGATCAAGACTACGGTGTCTGGGTGTTTCCCTGCTCAGCCAAGCTCCCCAGCTTCTACTTTGGCTTCGGCAGCTACCGTGGCAAAGTCCCCGGAAACTACATCAACTACGGCCGTCTCACCACCACCGTCTGCTACGGTGGTATTCAAAGCTCCGATGGTATTGGATTCGCCATTCTGGGCGACATCCTCCTCAAGGCGCAGTTCGTCGTCTTCGACCTCAAGGGTCAACGTGTTGGATTCGCCAACAAACTCACAGTCAGCTCATAAGGCCATTTCATTTGAATCACTGTTCTTTCGTGACCCTCATTCACTACCTTAGCTAGACTACAATCTCTTTCCTAGAGTCGTGAAATCATCATTGTTTTTTGGGAAGCGTGGGCGTTCTTGTTGGGTAAATCGGTGCCTGCATTTACTACCGTATAGCTCAGAGTTCAATAAAAAGCCAACCAGGCCTTTTTCGTATGTATTTGCATTTTTCGTTGGATAGAGAATGAAATAAACTCCATCAGAATTCCGCATTTGTCATGTTTGCCCCTGGGATGGAAAACATGGCTTGTCGATGGAATTCGATTATTCAGCTGCCGGATATTGAATGAACGATGTGGATCATGAACCAACAAGGATCTTAGCATTTATTGATGATGTGAGTCTTTTGTTCTTACAAATATAATAATAAAAATTAGAATAACCTCATGGTCTCGGAGTTTGACATGGAGATAGAGGAATTGCTTACACCCTACGCCAAGGCTATTCGTTCACCCCGCGTTAAGGCTCCGCCAAGATGCAGATCCAGCCTCATTCTCGTCCATTCGAAAGTAGCATTCACGACGTAATCATCATGCACCGCAGAATTAAACTATAGCCTAAAATACTACTGCTTCCTCTAAATATGACGCCCGAAACGCCTCTTGAACTCTCCGTCGAGAACTTGCAAGCCCTCAATCGTCTCAACGATCCATCCATACCAGTACCTATGACGCCCCAAAACATCCTCATCCTCGGCGCCGGGGAACTAGGCCTCTCTATCCTGGAAGCCCTCACCTCACACCCCAAGCGTCAACGCTATTCCGTTCTTCTGCGCCAAGCAACCCTTGACTCCGCTGCTCCTGAGAAGAAGAAACTAGTCCAGCACATTCGTGCCCTCAACGCAGGGTTTGAGGCAGCTGATGTCGTCAACGCGAGCGTTGAAGAGCTAGCGTCCATCTTTGAGAAATACGATGTTGTTGTGTCATGTAATGGCATGGGCTTACCGTCTGGATCGCAGCTCAAGCTTTCAGACGCCGTGCTTAAAGCGGGCGTTAAGAGATACTTTCCCTGGCAGTTTGGGATGGACTATGATATTATCGGGGAGGGAAGTTCACAGGACTTGTTTGATGAGCAGTTACAAGTTCGGAAGAAATTGAGAGCGCAGAAGGATGTTGATTGGACGATTGTGTCGACTGGATTGTTCATGAGCTTTCTGTTCCTCCCAGACTTTGGGGTCGTTGATCTCGGGAAGAAGATCGTCAGAGCGCTTGGGAGCTGGGATAACAGAATCACACTCACGACACCAACTGACATCGGGCGCGTCACGGCTGATATAATCCTCGATCCACGGGGTATATCGCATCAGGTTGTGTACACAGCGGGAGATACCATATCCTACGGCGAATTGGCAGATTTATTGGACGAGCAATTTGACACAAAGTTCAAGCGGGAGGTGTGGGATCTGGAGGAGTTGAAGAGGCAGATGGAGAGGGAGCCGAGCACGATGGTCAAGTATAGGGATACGTTTGCGCAGGGCCGTGGGGTCGCGTGGGATAAGAGTGGGAGTGTTAATGAGGAGAGGGGGATTGAGATGGTTGATGTGAGGAAGTATCTTGAGGGAATGGATGTCAAGTGATGGGTGCATTGAAGAGGAACATGAGTGGTGAGTGTTACCCTACGGTTATGTGAGTGTCTGCTTTGGGCGTTGCACATTCACCTTGTATGAGGGTAACAGCCTCCCGACACCTCCGTCCAGCCGCCGTAACATCCGGGTGTTATCGGGATATCCTCATTGGGGAAATTGTCTTATCACCCCATGAACAAGCTCCTCCAACAGAAACCGTCTTATCTTGCACCGTGATCCTATCTCATCGTTATCGTTGGTTAACCCAGTTTCCAAAACCGAAAACAGGTCCACGGCGATCAAACATTCTCGTCGTCACCCGCATTGAGCCAGTAACATCATCTGTGATTCCCTGTTTCTTCATCCATGTATTTTTGGTCATCGGGCACAACTCATTCAAGAAAAGAACCTTGGTAGAATACACTTCCTTCTAGGCAGCTCTAGGTATCAATGCACTATAACCACAGCGACTCTATACTTCTGCCCATGACGACACCCTCTTCGTTCTGCTTATCGTCATGAGTCCTACATCCACCAACCAATCAGGACCGCATCACACGGACGTTGCCTGTCAAACCCATCATGCGCCTCGCTGTGCCTCGTCGATAAGGCTTCCCCAAACCCCCAAGTTTTGTTCTTATTCGCTGCGCCACCTCGGTTATCTTGGCCTTGTAAGACGACGCCCGGATCAAGCAAGCAATGCAGAATGAGTCACGTCACAACAACTACCTAGGACTAGGCCGAGGCAGCACTGTACTTTGTTGTTGCTCATAACAAAGATGAGACAAAGGCGTAATACAGTGTAAGAGCCTAGTCTAACTAGGTTGGTAGTACGCCATCTGCAGTCCATATGACTCCTCCGGCGGCCAATCACGACGATATCGCCCCGGATGAGATGATATCGTATTAATACACCCTCCAGCCTTCGACTCTTCCAGATACCTCTTCCATATCCCCTAATCTCGCGCCCTTTAGTGTTCAAGCACGCAACTTTGCGCCTTTCTTGACAACATAACATCTTTACTCACAACATAGTATCCTTCACTTGTACAAACCCTTGTTTCATCTAACCTACCCAACCTACTTATACGTTAATACACCCCCAGCCCATCATGGACATCTTACTCAACAGCTCTGGAGACCTTCCAGCTGCAAAGCATTTTCCTATCAATCCTCCCAGCACATTAAAGACACGCGCCCACATAAGTCGAAACCACTTCGTCCGCGCCACAGCAAAGCGTCAGTCCCAACACAAAGGCGCTAACCTGTGCCGCGAGACCGGGTTTCCCTGCACGACTTCGAATTTCGGAGAAGCGCATTGTCTGCGCTGTGGACAACAGGATACAAACGGAGGCGCGCGCCGTCCCCAGCTCGAAAAGATTCTGCACTACGAGATCTCGACGGGGAACTTGCAGCGTGCGAATCCACGATGGACACATGTCCATCGGAACCGCATGGCCCGGAAACATGACCACTCCAGTCTTGGTGGTTCTTCCGATGAGGTCGAGGGGAGAGATCTAGCGAACAGCAGGATCTCTCTACCCGTTGACCGATTTCGACTTGTGAGGAGGCCTACGCTTGAGAGGGAGGAGGCATTTCGCGATGCCTCGACGGCGAGGGGGAATGTTTACCTTGGCCGAAAGATGCCCATGACAGAGGATGATGAAGTCGCTGAGCTGTATCGCATGGGCCTGCTGTACGACGACGAGCAGGTTAGGGGCTCGGGCTTCAGCCTTGACAGTATCAAGCACGAAGAACCCACCTACTCCATCCGCCCAGCCAAGCAATCCCGCAAGAAGCGCGCTCAGAGCTTCAGCTTCAACCAACCCCTTCATCTCGATCTCTCCTTCACAGACCTTGGCGGTTCCCAAGCCCTCGCTCAAATCCTCTCTTCCTCCGACGACAGCACAGGCCCCTCTACCACACCATCACGCAGTTTCGCTCCTCTGCGCGTGATATACGAACTCGACGGTTCAAACCCCTCCTTCGACGTTGATACGTCTCAACCGCCCGATTTGATCTCAGATTATGATTGTGTTTCAGACAGTGAACTCGATGATTTACCCTCTCAGCGGGAATTTCTAGATAGTGCAGCTACGCCTGGTTCGGAGACGTGGGTGGTGCTAGGTGACGACTCGTAGCAGGTCCGAACTCGGGATACACATTTGTGGTTCTGAGTCAAGATAGCGATGGGAGAGCCTCATCGTCGGACTGGTCCTCATTTAAACTTGGCGCTTCTTGGGATGTTTTCTTGAACTGGGGTGAGGCGCTGGTGCTCGCAGAAATGCTTGAGCATCGCGATGGAGTTACTTACGGGTAGCGACCTGCTTGCATAGTCGAAGCGAGTGCTGTTTTTTTGTTTTGGATTGGTCCTACGGGACTTGGATATTGTTATTTACATAGCGCAATTGATGGTTCAGACTTGATCTGGACTTGTACTATCTTCTCAACCTTTGACCGATACATGTGCCTCTTGATTATTGGTGATACGTTAAAATGCTTCAGGCACGACTGAGAATTTATTAGCCGTGCAAGATCTCTGACTGGTCTCTGCCTAACTTGGTTCTTGAGCATGGCAGCTAGGCCTTGTTTACTCGGCCTAGTCTCAAGCATATAGTAGAACCTTGGAATGCCTTGAGAAGAAATGGATTTGTGATTGTGAATGTATGTATATTGCATTGTTGTTGGTTCAAGGCCTGCCGCCCATCCGTTCACACGGCAAATCGGCATATACTTGCAAGCTCATCACCAACAACCTTCCTGATCTAGTTCAATTGACCATCAGTAAGTCCCAAAAGAGCAAAAGTTTCGAAGAGATTGATGTATAGTGTCTTATCGTAGCTACGTGTGCCTATGTCGACGTTGACAGTAACTCGTCACCCACACTCTTGGGCGTCATCCATTGGCGACACAACCAACGACGTTGAGCCACGAAGAATGACATTTAATGAAAATAGCCTGAGTATAGATGGATATTTCGTGCATTCAAGTCAGCGGCACCTTTTTCCCCATCCAACCTCTAGATGATTCCGCCCCATCATCAAAGTCTCCGACCGGAGATATTCAGGATCTCTCCGCTGAGTGTATATAAGCCAAAGAACAACCATATCCTATCCTATCCTATAACAAACACAACTTACTCCTAAACCTCTATCCCTTCTCGTTAAATCATAATGTCATCTAAACTGTACGACGTCCTCATCATCGGCGACGGCCCAGGCGGTCTCGCCATGGCATCCGCCCTCGCTCGCCAAGTCTACACAGCGCTCATCCTCGACTCAGGCGTGTATCGCAACGCACCTACAAAATACATGCACAACGTCCTCGGCTTCGATCACGTTGAACCATCTGTTTTCCGTAACAAAGCCCGTGAAGATCTTGAGAAGCGATACGAAAGTATTGAGTTCAAGTCCACAACCATCACAACCGTTCGTAAAATAGACGCTGGTGTATTTGAAGCGGTTGATCAAGATGGCAATGTCTATCAGGGAAAGAAACTCGGCTTAGGTACTGGTGTGAAGGATCTTGTGGAGGAGCAGCCTGAGGGTTATGCTGAGTGCTGGGGAAAGGGAATGTAAGTACACTCTTTGAAGGGGGACGAACCTTGCTAATTTTGAAGTTTTCACTGTCTTTACTGCCATGGCTTTGAGGAGCGAGGAGCAGAGAGTGTAGGAGTCTTTGCAGGCGGCATGCTCTCCAGCGCCGACATGCTCGCTCACGTAACACCCATGGCCAAACGCCTCTCCCAGTCGGTAACAATCTACACCAACGGCGAAGCCTCTCTCCCGTCAACCATAAAGACAAAAGTACACAGCAGCAAAGTGCACTACGACACCCGAAAGACCACATCCTTCGCCCTCATCAACGGCGGTCCTGCTGTGGAGATCACCTTTGACGATGGCTCCTCCAAGACCGAAGGCTTCGTAGTAAGCCATCCTAATGTCGCACAAGCAGCACCGTTTGCGGAACAGATGGGACTGGAGAAGACGGCAACGGGTGAGATTAAGGTTAATGTGCCGATGAATGAGACTAGTGTGGAAGGTTGTTTTGCATTTGGTGATGCCGCGACTGTTATGAGGAGTGTTTTGCTGCTGTTGGGATGGCGATGCAATTGCAGCATGAATTGGATGAGAAGGATGAGCTGTGAGAATAATTGCAAATAGATCCCTGCTTGTTATTTGTCAATCTGCTTACCTTGGAACAATGTAAGATGTTCCACCCTTTTGGATCTGGTGCTAATGCAGCTTGCTTGCCCCGTGCCTATTGGCTGCATCTCAGCTTGCTTCTCGTTTAGGCCATTATACGAGACAACACTCAAGACATACATGTTCTCGACTCAGACCCTGTTCCGTCATAAAACAATTAACAGCGCTTAAACCCGTTATATGATGCTCTTCTATTCGCCGCTAGAACAAAAAGTCCCCGTACCAGTCGGTGTGTCTGTCTCAGTTGAGACTATGACTATCACAATGCAAGGGATGGAGCCGTTCGGCATGACCTCACCTCTCAGCTACCTTGGCCAACAAGATCTGGTAGCTAGTCTTGGTAAGATATTTGTCATTGCTCGGCACACACGTAGGTGAAAGTCTGAGGGTCAATTGAGTTTGTTACAAGGCTTGCATCAACAAATGACATGACACTGCATGAATCACGTCAAGAGGCTCTGCAAGGGAGAGAGGGATGATTACTCACTTACACCGAGTATTACGAACTTGGACCGATTGGCCTTGTGGAACATGCATGTGTTTTTGCCAAGATGGATACAGCGGATAGGTCGTTTCTACCGAGTGAAGATCTTAATAGACGACCCGTAGGATAGCGTCCATGAGTTTGGAATTAAATTCTCCGCTAGTGGCTCAGGTGCCGTGCTACAGCACTGAACAAACATTCTGCTATTCCTCTGTGCCGAACCTAAACTCTATAGGCAAGTCGAAGTTTGTTCAGGAGGTATTAGGTTGCACTGACCGATCCTGGTCGGACCTCTCTTCTCTCATGTGGAGTGGGATCGAAGATGATGATATCTACAAGGATCTCATGCAGCAAGAAACACAAATTAGTCGATGCAGCTAAGCTCTGCATGACTGGTCAGCGGATGGAGGAGAAATTTGTAATTAAGACATGCATATCCTCTTTATATAAAGATCATCACTTCCGAGGCTTTAGATAGTCTCTCTATCTTGACACAAAGTAGTCTCAGACAAAAAAGGTTGCCTTCTTAGACTGTCGTCATCATGATCAAGTCTTTGGCCCTCTTCACCCTCATCACCGCCGCCTCGGCGCGAAAGTGCACAAACATCACAGTTCCTGTGTCACTTACCTCCCAAAATGCAGTTTTCACAATTGAAGCGCCGTTGACGGGCATTGAAGTTACGAGCCTTGCTGTCAATCTCGCACGACAGGGTGCACCTCCATATCCCGAACAGGTGCAAAAGGGTGTAAGTCAATTACTGACTCAATTGGTTGGCATAAGCTTATGGTGTTAGTTTACCACTGTCTCGGGTGACTATGAACTCGCCGCTACATACTGCGAACCCGATGCCGGTCCTGGAAAGGAACTTCAGATCATGACGCACGGCATTGGCTTTGATAGAAGTTACTGGGACTTTCCTTACAACAATTACAACTACAGCTATGTTGCGCGCGCGGTCGATGAGCACGGCTACTCAACTCTTACATGGGATCGTCTTGGAGTCGGCGCTTCTTCCAAGGGTGATCCATTGAACGAGATCCAAGTCTACCTTGAGATTGCAGCTCTCAAGGCCCTTACTACCAAAGCGCGTGAAGGATCTCTCGGAGTAGGATGCAAGTACTCCAAGGTTGCTCACTTGGGACACTCGTTTGGGTCGGTCATTACATATGCGCTTGCGAATGAGAGTCCTGAACTCACCGATGCTATTGTCCTGACGGGCTTTTCGCAGGCGACTGCTTATCTGGGGCTATTCGCGGTGGGAAGCAACTTTATTCCTATTACTGCTACACCTCTGGCCGATAAGTATCCTGCTGGTTACGTCGGTGTGTCGTCTACAGTGGGAATTCAGATCAACTTCTTTGCAGAGGGTGACTTTGACCCCAAGATTCTGGAAGTGGCGTATGAGAAGGGCCAGCCTGTTTCGCCTGGTGAGCTTCTTACTTTGGGAGCACCAGCTGGGAAGAATAACACATATACTGGCCCAGTCCAGATTGTGACTGGCTGTAAGTCAACCTTCAGACCGAATGTGACATAGCTAATGAGTACAGCACGCGATGTTCCTTTCTGTGGTGATAACTGCTACTCTACTATCAGTGTAGACGAGAAGCTGCCCTCATTACTCGATATATCGAAACAGTTCTTTACACAAGCTTCGCGATTTAACACAACTGTTGTGCCAGGTGCAGGCCATGGACTGAACTTTGGGTACTCGCACACTGTCACTTATGATTCCATTCTCGAGTTTCTCTCGGAACTGGCTTGATGCCTTCTTCCACCTTCTTTCGCGTATTATTCTTTCAGTATCAATGTACATAGTCTAGCTTACAGCGAATACATCTCATATTTGTTCAAACGGACCATCAATTCATCCGTCACATTCCCATCTTAATTCTCCATCATTTTACCTGCAGAAGCCGTTGTCAGCCGTGACCCCACATTCAAGACCCTGTAACGGGCAGGCGATTAGTGAATGCAACCACTGGAGCTTCCTAATCTGTGACCTGCACCTCGTCATGACCAAGAATCCGAGGTCCATAGCGGGGTTGTTCAAATGTCCTCTCCATCTTTGTTCTTTTCAAGCAACAACACGAACACTCTCTACAAATACTACAAGGTTAGCCCGACGAAGCTTGTACACGGAAGTGCGACGTCTGAATACGATATCATCCACGCGACCGCGTTTCTTATCGCAAATACCCCACGCTAGAGCTATCACCATGGTCGCTGAAGACTATGAGGCTGTCCTCAAGGGCAAATACCTAGGCAAAGACCATGCCAAACGTGTCGTGGACCTCATCAGAAAGGATGTCCCTGATGCCAATGGTATTCTGTACCTCGAGAGTCAAGTTACTCGAATGATGGAAGATAGCGACGAGCCCGAGCCCTTCCGGTGCGTATCCCACCTTATCTCCAAAACACCATCTAATCTTTGATCTTGCAGTCAGCGTCGATACTTCTACTACCTCACCGGGTGTAACCTCCCCGACTGCGCTTTCGTCTACGACATCCAATCCGCGAAATCCACGCTCTTCATCCCTCCCATCAACCCCGACGATGTCATCTGGTCCGGTCTCCCCGTTAGCATCGACGAGGCCCTCGCGCAATACGACGTCGACGAAGTAAAGCTCACCACCGAGCTCAACGCTACCCTCGCACATCTCGGCTCCGAGAACCCCAAGTCCTCTGCCTTTGCCATCGCAAACCAAGTCTCCGACCACGTTTCCTTCATCGGCTTCGACAACAAGAACTTCAACGTTCTGAAGACCGCTATTGAGACCTCCCGAGTGGTCAAGGATGAGTTCGAGGTTGCTATGCTTCGAAAGGCAAACTACATCTCTGGCATTGGACATCGCGCTGTGTTTGCGCGGGCCAAGACTGCCAAGAATGAGCAGGAGTTTGAGGCGGCGTTTAAGGAGAGGTGTTATTCTTATGGTATTAAGAAGATGTCGTATGATCCTATTGCTGCTGCGGGAAGAGCTGCTGCTACGCTGCACTACGTCCCAAACAATGCGCCTCTGGAGGGCAAGCTCAACCTGTTGATGGATGCTGGTGGCGAGTGGAACAACTACGCTGCTGATATTGTGAGTACATAAGATTCTGGATTGGATTGAGCTGACTGTTTAGACACGAACGTTCCCTCTCTCGGGCAAGTTCACCAAGGAGTCTCGCTTCATCTACGAGACCGTCCTCAAGATGCAAAAGGAGTGCATTGCAGTTCTCAAGGAGGGCGTTGTCTGGGACGATGTTCATCTGCTCGCCCACAAGATTGCCATCGACGGCCTCCTCGAAGCTGGTATCCTCAAGGGCGACAAGGATGAGATTCTCAAGGCTCGCACGAGCGCTGCTTTCCTCCCTCACGGTCTAGGTCACTATCTTGGCATGGACACCCACGATACTGGCGGCAACCCCAACTTTGGCGACAAGGATAAGCTGTTCCGCTACCTACGCGTGCGGGGCACTCTCCCCAGCGGCAGCGTTGTCACTGTCGAGCCTGGTGTAAGTGACATTCACAGCATATTTCACAGGATGCTGACATTTTTAGATTTACTTCTGCAAATTCATCATCGACCCTTATCTCGAGGACCCCGTGCACAGCAAATTCATCGACAAGGAGGTTCTGGACAAGTACTGGGATGTCGGTGGAGTTCGGTAAGTTAATGGCTCTGGTGGCCACCGTCGCGCTATCGAGGCAATTTGCTAACCGGTATTTGATAGCATCGAGGATAACATCCTCATCACCAAGACTGGCTCTGAGAATTTGACTGATGTGCCAAGGGAAGCTGATGAGATGGAGGCCCTGGTTTCTGGAAGTTAAAATGAAGCGAGCCCCAACAGTTATAAGCTTATTTGAGTGACCAATAAATATTCTATAAATATCATCCCCGCGATTTGGTTGATATTTAATCTTTTATCCTGATTCTGATGTCGAAACACTCATAGAAACACTCTTTGTCTGAATACTGTGTGCAATCTAAACCCCTGACCATTTACACGGTGCAATTTCTTGGCCACCCAACACGTATGCTCATCTTTTAACATACCTCTCCCTTCCCTTCTTCGAACCTCAAACCAAATAACTCTCTCTAATACTCTACTCAGTGGCAAGATGAATCCGTATTTCCCTCCAACTCCAGACGCAGAGAAATGGTCTGACCCAAATTACTACACGCGACCTGCCCCCGTCGCACCGCCAACTCCGTCCCCGCCTCCGGAATACAGTGCCTACCGTCCCGAGTTCGGCGCCGGCCTAGCACCGCCTCCGCCTCCACGGCCTCTGCGCCCGGTCCGCTCGGCGACGAATCTTACGGGTGCTCATGCACCACAGCAGTCGGGGTTTTTGGACCCGAGGGGGAATTATCAGGTTGATTTTGTGGTTGATGAGATTCCAAGTCCGACCACATTGTCACCTGCGCCTTTGAGTCCTGCGCCGTCAAATGAGATTAGAAGAGTCAAGAGCTCATCTGCTCTATCGGCGAGGTTGGACGCTCAAGAAGATAAACCGAGGGATTCGTCGAAATGGAAAGCTGCGCTTGGAGAAGCGCAGTATTTCGCTGGTGGGCTTATAAGTCACCCTGCAGAGTCCAACAAGCATTTCAGCATCATTCGGCACTCTCACGCTCTTATCAGGTACAGAGGTCCAGCGACTTCAGTGCCCATCACCATCCTCTCAGATGAACCTCTCCCGCCTACGAGAACTGTGTGGTTACAGCAGAAGGGATATTCAGGAAATGTGGGAATGACGCTTAAAGCAATGATGGGAACGACTGGTACTTGGATCGACGTCACGCCCGCGACAAAAACAGGCGTGGAACATATCGCTGAGGCAGAAGAACGTGGTATACAGCGCGATTTCAAGCGTTTCGTCAAGAAAGCCTCTGGACGTATGAAGAAACACCTCCCGAGAGAAACACACATCATTCGTATACCAGCAGCAGCAACAGATGGTTATTTCCGCCTCGTTCTGTGCTCCAACGCCGACGGGAAGAAAGTCCTCTGTGGCAGTCCAGTATTTCGCATTGCCAGCACATCCACAGACGTAAGCACCGTCCGCGGTTCAAGTCTAAGCACTATGCCTTTAGAAATGGGCATCAAAGTCGCTACCACGATTGGTACACAGGTGGCAAAGAAATACACCGGCGTCGCAGGCGCAGTCGTCGAACAGGGCGCCAAGAGACTCACGCCTACGAACGCTACTATCAAGAAAGTCGCTACGAAAGCGTATCACGGGAGTGGAATTGGAAATGCAGTTAGTGAGAGTTGGAAGAATGGTAAGGCGGGGCGGTATGATCCGTTGATATCGGGTGAGGCGATGGAGCCGTTGACGATACTTGGGAGTGACGAGGGACCTGAGGCGCCGTTTCCGTTCAAGTTCGCGGGGAAGGTTGTTAGAGGAACGGGGATATCTACGAGGGAGTTGGGGATTCCGACGGCGAATTTGAGTGAGGTTGGTGATGAGGTCAAGATGCGAATGGGTGGTGTCTTTGCAGCGTGGGCGCGCGTCCTCCCACCGAAAGAAAGCGAAGATTTCGACGATGACTGGCACGAAGCAATCGTCACCATCGCACCGCTCCGCAACGCCCCTCCCGGCGTAGTTCTTCGAAACAAAGTAACAGTACACATCCTCCACGACTTTTCCGACACACTCTTCTTCGACCTCCGCATGAAAGTCATGCTAATGGGACATTTACACCCCTCCACCCCTAATCTCAGCAACGAAGCATTTCTAGAAGAGCACACACGCGATGTGATGACCACGACAGCGAGTTTGGGGCGGGAGAACTGGGGACCGGAAGTTTCTGTGTCGGCGGTTAGGGCTGTTAAGAGCGAGAAGGGGTTTAAGGAGCGGTTGGGGGATGCGACGGGGGTGGTGCAGAGTCAGATGGATAGGATACCGAAGCATTGGGTTGGAGTTAGGAGTGAGGCTGGGGTTTTGAGGGATCAGGTTTATGGCAATGGGGGGTTGTGGGTTGAGAGGTGAAGAAGATATAAGTAATGTTAATAAAAGAGCGTTTTCTGATGGTAGAGCGAGGTTTCTTGCATTGTGTTTGGGATGAGAATGTACGACTTTGAAGAACTCGGGTCTTGTTTCAAAGCAAGGAAGCTGTTGTAGCATGAGACAACTCCTTCAAGGGGCCTTATAATGAAGACTACTCGAACTACACCAAGGAAACACCTAGACAGAGGACAGCAGATGAGAACAATCAGTCCGCGTATAGAGACACATGAATTGGCAAAGAACAGGTCAGTCATTGGGAAGTATCCGCAGCATCTCAAAGAACGTCCACTACCAGCAGATCAAGAACTAGACCTTTCGTTTCTTGGCGTCACTATCATCCTGTGTAACTGAGTAAAGCTCATTTCCAAATCATAAGCTTCTCGCCACTATCTTAAGTTAACGATAAAGTCATAGAAGCGCAGAGCATCTACGGTTGAGCGGCTCAAAACGTCTCCGCGATATCACTCGCCCACCCAAATCTCATATCATGATGGGAGTTCACAGCTCAGTTCTTCCGGTGACATATCCCCATGACGTCTCCCATCATAAAACTCTCGCGGCATCCGCGGATGTCTTCAAAAACACCATCGTGATCAGATCGTGAGATGAAGTTATCTCTTCCCTCTCCAAAGGTCCCTTATACCCCCCGGAACCGCATACAAGGATATCATCACACTCCCAGGACCCTGAAATTATCGACCCTTGAAGCCATCGCGCATTTCCCATGTTCCAGAAAGCCATGCACATCTCGGACTTCGACCGCGCTTTGCTCTGGGTGTGCAGCTATCATGACGAAACGAGTAGCAAATCCCAGCGCTAGAACGAATACCTCGGTCTTCTAAATCATGCCGTTATGACGAAAAGCCCAGGCACGTGGAAGCATCATATCATATCACTCGCAGCTCCTCCTACGTAACAAACACAATCAGACCACCGTGCCAAGCATACCGGGATGTCATGTGATATCACAAAATCCCAAGGAAAAAAAGGCCAGTGGCTGAGATCTTTCGTGATGCAGGGTCCTGGGTGTATGTTCTGCACGTCGTAGGATAAAAAGTCTCACATGGTGGGATTGACGGGGGTTATTGTCGTGTAGTTCATATGATATGATGCTTTAGTGTAGATGGCGGAAGGCATGGGAACTCAGGATCTGTGGGGGCAAATCCAGGGTCTCGGTAGCAAAGAGGCGTTCTAGAGCGTTATCTGTCAGCGGGAAGGGGGGAGACGGAATGTTCGGCATATTGATAAGTCAATTCAAAAGAACAGGGGACGGGATCAGATCACGGAAATGGCCGTTTCATTTATTCATCAATCTACCTAGCGTCGCCCAAGTCATCGGCGTAGATGCACCCCTGTGCTGCTTGCTGTATCTGACGTTTTTTAAGTTCGCAAATGCATCGCTTATCTGCAAATGTTCATGTGGTGGTGGTGGTGTTGCTGTCAAACTTGACGTATGCTCTTAGTAGCGAGGGTTGCTTCCGTAGCCCTGGCCTTGCCCGTACCCTTGGTTCTGTTGGTAGCCCTGATCTTGCTGGTAACCCTGATTCTGATAACCATCATTCTGCTGGTATCCCCCAGAGTGGCTTGACTGATGTTGTGGCGGCGGAGGGTACTGATCGGGGCGGTACTCTTGATGCGACGGCTGCTGCTGAGGTCTATACTCGTCCTGGGGCCGGTAGTTATCCTGTTGCTGAGGTCTGTAATCCTGCTGTGACTGATGCTGCGGTCGGTAATCGCCCTGTTGCCCTTGAGGTCGATACTCGTCGTGGCCTTGAGGCCTGTAGTCTTGACTCTGCTGTGGTCTATAGTCCTGCCCTTGAGAAGGTCTGTAGTCCTGTCCCTGGGGAGGTCTGTAATCGTGACTCTGCTGCGGTCTGTAGTCCTGGCTCTGCTGGTGATCAGGTCGATTATCCCCAAACTGCGAAGGAGGATTATACGGCTGCTGATAGCCTTGTCCGCCATGCTGTTCTGGCGGCCGTTCATAACCTCCCTGACCCGACGAATATCCTCCTTGTCCTCCCTGTGAAGCCGGCACAGGCGCATTCGAACCACCCAGATTCGCTTGCGCCGGCGCCCCAACACTAACACCCTCATTCCCAATATCATCCGGCACCGATATCTTAACCTTGGGCAAATACTTCTGCACCTTCATCTCCACCATATTCTGCACAAACACCCAGCTCTGCTTCTCAAACTTCCTATGCCCACCATTAACAACCCCCAGAATACTCTCCCTCAACGTCTCCTGGACCTTCCTCACCAGCCCTCTAATCTTGTTTACCAACTTCGCCTTGATATCGTCCCCAAAACCTCTATCTGCAGAATGGCCGGGGCCAGCGTCGCGGTCGAGTTGTGTGTCGAAGGGATTTCCGCCGAGGATCTTTTCGAGAGGACGCTGGAATTGATCGGGTAGTAATTCGAAGAGCTGCTTTTCAATACCGCCGAGAATCTTGCGGAATTCGAGACGGACTTCTCTGTGGACTCTTGCGATACCTGTGCTGAGCTTGTCGCTTATGACTTTTGAGAAGCCGCCGCTCTCGCCATCAGCGCGTTCGCCATCACGATCTCCATCGCCAAAGCCTCTCGCTGAACCCTCGTTGGACTTTTTGTTCCCAAACAATCCTCCAATTCCCTTGACGAGATCCTTGACCTGATCTTCAATCTCGCCCTTGACACCATCGCCTAGATCCTTGGTGCTCGTATTTCCTCGTAACCAGCGCTTGATGTGGTCGAGGGCAATGCGCGTGAATTGCTCTGCGATCGGGGCATGTTGTTCGCGGAGTTTGGCGCCGACTTGTTCTTTGATCTCGGGACTGATCATGCGTGCTTTTTCCTCGGGGTTTCGTGCGGCGTCTTTAACAGTGTTGCTAATCACACCTAGCAGACCATCAAGTTCAAAACCCTGACCTCCTCCCCTGCCGTTATTGTTCTCAAGATGATCCTGCACCGCGTCAAAAGCAGCAGACAAGAACCCCTTCGCACCACCTCCACCTCTCGACGTCTCCCCCCCTCTCGATCGTGTATCACTCTGTCCACCTGCTCTCCCCTCCGTGATATCGAAAATATCCCGTAAATCATCCCCCGCCTCATCAGTAATCTTCGTAAAGCTCCTCGTCAACTTAGCCAACTCGTCCGCAAACGGGAGACTCTGTCCACCGTAGGCATCAGGCGCATCATCCTTAAGATCAAAGGGACTTCGTGACGAGGAATCTTTATCTTTGTTGAAGAGCGATCGGAAAGCGTCGACGACTTTATCTTCGAGGCTGTCGATGGTCTTTTGCTGAAAGGTTTCGAGCTCGGAGGTGATACGGGGTTGGATCTGGGGCGCGAGGGAGTCGACGTATTCGTCTACTTTTTTGAAGAGGACTTCTGGGACGCCGCGGGAGGACATTTTGGAAGAAGTAGAGTTGGTGATGGGGGAAGCTAAGGTTAAGGTTGAGGGTAGAGGGTTAGTTAGTTAGTGAGAGGGGAGCTGGGCTGAGCTGGCAGAGCTGAGTTGGCATGTGACGTCAGCTCTTGTGATCCACTTTCATGCAGTTGAGTCAATCAGTGTAAGTCAATAAATCTCTATAAACAATAATAATAGAAGTGAAGTGAAGTGAAGTGATCTATATCTAACCCATGCAATTGAACATCCAATCACACTCAAACAACGCGTCCCTTTCTCTCAACCTTCATAGCCTTAGGCTTCTTCCCCTTCGGCTCAACAACAACCCAATCCTTAACATTGGCCTCACCCACCGCCAACGCGATCAACTGCTCATCCGTACAGCTCAACGGTGCATCTCTAACAAAGCACGTATTCACCGGCGACTCAGGAACCTTATTCATCACGCCCCTCACGCTCTTGCGTCCCTTGGTCTTGTAGCCCGTATGCTTCCTCAGATCAACTTCTCCAGTCGCCAAATCCCTTCGCGACATGACTCTGTTGAAGATCACAGACAGCGCCTCGGGTTGATAACCTGCTACACCGTGTCCTGACTCAAAGATTCGTGAGAATGATATGTTGCCGTGCTCGCGGACGAAACCAGCTGTGTAGGAGCAATTCGTCTTGATGGGGGTGTATCCAGCGGAGCGGAACTCAGAAGCAGAGGGGAAGTTTAGTGAAAGACTGATGTTTTCACCGCCGTACCCTTTACAAATTAGCAATCACTCGTAATCATATTCTGGAAGAACTTACAAGGACAGCGATAGTCTCGATCGGCGTAGATCAACGCAACGTTGACACCCCGCTCGATAACCCTCTCCACAGCATGAAGACTCCCAATCATGATATCTCCCGTCTGTCCCAACCACACTTTACCAATATTATTGACTCCGGTGGTAAAGTTAAGCGGAACTCCGAGATCGCGTTGCACCCACGGTTGGTTGAAGAAGTTCTCAATGTAGGGCTTTGGGAACAGCGTGGTGTTGGAGTGTGTAATGTCAAAAGGCGATCGCTGCTTCAAGTCAGTACGCGTGACAATAAATGGTGGTGATGGGCTTATACATCGGAGGTAGCCTGGTAAGTCCCCTGTATCCCAAAAAAGCATAGATTCGTCGCCGCAAGACAAGCTTCATTAACAGTCTCGTTATTCCCAAACCTCTCAGGATCGCCCTCCGCCACCAGAGCACGACACTTATCTGTTAACGCATAACAGCCCGTCTCCGGTTCTTCGATCTTCTCGAGCATACCCCTGTACGTCTTATCGTCAAAGAATTGAAGACCGTAATTATTATGGTGACCGTATTCAGCGTATCCCTTCGCCATAGCACGTGCATCAATGCCAGGCTCTTGAAGACCCAAAGTCGCAAGGTTGAGAATTGTAGCATTTTCAAAGGTTGGCTTGGAATTGGAGATGAGAGTGTTTTGATCTTGGAAGTAGGAGAAGTAGTTGGGGCCGTAGAAACCGCCGTACTGAACATGTTAGCGACAGTAAGTAAAGGTTGAGAAGGTGACTTACTGAAGATGTCCAGAGGGATATCTCATCATTCTTAGTCTGCCACTCCGGAAACCTAACCTGTTAGCCCTACCCAAACACAACCTGACAGGCAAACATACTCATTGAACCAAACCTGCGCAAAAGCCCACATCGTCCTAGCACCACTCATCGTCGTCCTCGGTACAGTCTCCAACTCCCCCGAGTCAAAAGTCGCCTGCAAAAACGTCCCATTCGTCTTCGGCACCTTCTCCCCCTTCACGGGTGTAAACGTCTGCGTGAGGGTATCAAACGTTCCATTCACTAGATCAACGTACGAAAAACCTGTTCCCAGCGGCTGGTCGATGTATAGCATGTTGACGTGCTTGTTCCATGATATGTTGTTTAGGGTCGTTGAGTTGGAGTCGGTGTTTACGGAGCAGGGGAAGCCGTTTGTGTTGTCGAAGGAGGATGAGCCGGGACCGCCGCCTATGTAGATTGATGTTGGGGCTGTGGAGGGGTTATTTCGAGCCTCTGAGATCTATTAGTATGTCGAATTACATGATATTGAGTAGGAAATCGTACCGAAATACCAGAAGAAGAGGTGAGCTCTCTGCTTCTCATCCCAATGCTGGAAGTCAGGTAGTAGACTCTTTGGAAGAGAGACATAACCGCTGTAAGCATTGACACCCTCAGTAGTCTCACAAACAGAAGTCTGTTCAATTATTAGTCACTCCATCGTCTTAGACCGTTGAATGGGCTGAAGCTTTACCTTCTTGTACGAAATCTCAGCGCCATTGAACAACTTGGACGACACGACTTCTAGACCTTTTGGCGTAGCCACCCACTCTTGAGCCGCCACCAACGACACAAACGCCAAACCAAGACTCTTCGAAAGCCTCATCGTGAACTAGCAACTTAGAACCAACAAAAATAGAAGAGTGTATGAGATGAATGATACTCTTCTCTTTCTCAGCGATAACTCATGATCTTATATCCTCTATCGCTAAATCTCAGAACATTGATCAACGCTTCATCTCGCCAATCACTCATCATCAAAGAGGCTCAGACTCCATGAAACACTGCATCACTGCTCTCCCACAACCATGATTGGCGACCCGACCAATCACCTCCAGAAGGAAGAGAATAATATAATGCACTGATGACTCTGCGATCCACTGGTTCATTCTGATTTAGGAGTCTTTGCTTACGGCCAGGGCATTGCCTGTAAGGCTGAACAAAGGATGGAACTGTTTGTTGGCGAGCCGACCAATCAAGGAACCTTGTTGAGCTTACGGTGCGTGGCTTGGATGCTCGCCAAACAATTTCTCCGGAATGAGGAATGGATATTCAGTCTTTGGTACGAAAAGGGACTCAATTGAAGTTTACCCTCATGTCGGAAGGAGTTAAAATTAGATGTCCCTTTGTATTCACCACTTCAATCTCGTCATGGATGTCAATAACAATAAGCCATTGACGATCCCCTCATCATCCCCCCAGCCCTTCATCGTCACAGTAAATCACACATTCACATCACAGCATAGAATAAAAGTGAGAGGTTCAAATGATTCTCTTGGGCTGTACCTGCATTGCATTCTGGCAGCTTTGTAGTGTATGGTATAATTTATATCTGTTCTGACCCAACTCCTTTCCTCCCTTCCAAACACAATCCTTCGCATTGCATTCCATTCATCGGAAAGCAAACTTTTTTGAATCCATTCCCAATTGTCCTGTCCATTCGCCATTATACAGTCTTCGCATTCAATCAAGTCATCGTTTAGGCATGCGCCTCGGAGACATTCGTGACACGCGTAAAACCAGGCTTCGCTCAACTATCCGCAGACGTAAAGATAAAACACAATGGTCTGTCTCATCACGCGCAAAACCCGCATAAGCATGTCTCGGTCCGTTCAACGGCGAGAAGCAAGCATTGGGGTTGAGCGGTGACGATGGCCAGAAAGTTCCGATTAAAAAAACAGGAGTAAAACAGCAGCGGGTGATATTCCGCGAGAGCAAACGAGGAAATCAGGACTCGCAGGTAAACATGGCTCCCAAAACTCCGATGCGGATGCCCGGCTTGCCATGCCAGGCTAGCACAAGTCCAATACCGTAACGCCAAACAATTGTGGCCGTCAGCCGTGAAAGCATTCCCAGTGACTGTATGTCAAAGGGCTGTGCTGTTTCGGATCAAACAGCCGGGTAGAGTAGTGATGTTGGGCGACGAACATAATGTTGTCTTGTCCCATAAGTGTTGAAGGGTTATTAGATATCAAGATAGTAATGCAATCTTGGGTTGCTCTTGATGTTGTGTTGCTGGTGGAGGTTAACAGTCCAACCTCATTCCACGGTCGCCGTTGCGATTCTATCCTCGGATCGCCGTAGCAGCATGTCCATCAGACCAGGGAAACCGATCCATCATCTGTTGCTGGACATGGTACGACAGATCGTTGGATGGTGTCGCATCAAACGATACGAAGGCGGGCGAAGCCGACCTAGCCGTGGCTGAAGGTCTCGGTGAAGGCGAAGTACTGTTGGCACGAAACGCATCCTTTGGTGTTGAAGCACCCGAAGGAGGGCTCATGGCGCCATGCAGCTGAAGGGTATGGTGAGCTGCAGGTCCGGCGTGATGGGCATTTCCGTTCGGGCTTCCAAGTGTGGTGGTGTGGCTGCGGCGATGGTGATTTCCGCCGGCAGCACCGTCGAAGCGGGCACCGCTGAGTGTACCGTCCTTCATGTTAGGACTCGACTGTTTTGATCCAAACTGCAACACGAACATCTGTTAGTAACCGACTCTTTCATTTTGCTTCTATGTCGCCGTGCCATCCCGTAGGCCTTGGAGACTGATGCTGAGTTTCTGGTGGATCAGGGATGGGCGACGGGCACTAGAAGCGATGGGTGAAGTAGGGCGAACTTCGGGGGCACGTACAAAGCAGTACTTGTTGACTAACTCTTCATATGAAAAGCTGGAGATGGTCGAGTTGGGAGAGGTAGCTCCGGTGGTAGGCTGGCTCTTAGCCTTGGTGGCAGGCTCAGGGACAGTGAGGGTGGGCGTGGGAGTCCGGACGTTGGCCTTCATGTAAAGTCCATCCTTATCCTGAGAGGTCTCTTTGTCCTTCGCGGCCTGGACAGCAGCACTCAAGGAAGCGCCAAAGTCATAACGGTTGGAGAAGGCAAGTCCGCTAGGCGAGCCGAAATCCTTGGAGAGGTTATCGCTAGCAAGGTTGCCAGCCGACTTGGACTTGAGACGGAGACCGCCAGTGCTGTTCTCAGTCTCGCCGAGATACTCGTGGATAGGCTGGTCAAAGTTGAGCTTAGCATCGTCACCAAAGTCACCGAAGCCAGCAGGCATCGACTTGGGTCGGGGGACATTGGCGCTGCTGGTGCGTCGGCTGCTCCGGGGAAGGCCATTAGCGGGTCGGGAAGAAGCGCCCTGGAAGTTGTTCTTCCCATTCATGGGCAAATGCTTCTTTCGGAAGTCGACCTGAAAGTTCGCGCTGCTGTTGTTGTCCCAGTACTCCTGTCCGTTGACGGTATAGCGGATGCAGAGGAAGAGTGTCTTCGACTCAAGGTTGGCGGTGTCAGCAAGCTTGATGGAAAAGGTAAAGCGATCATGACCCAGCGGCGTTTCCCGGGGGCGGATTTCGTGGCTGTAGTCAGCGGCAACCTCCGAGGTGGTCTTCCAGTAATCCAGAGTAAAACGGCAGGTAACGGCCTTGGAGAAGGCGATGTTGGCGACAGCCACAGAGCCGAGGAGGGACTTCTGGTCGGCCGAGAGCCAAACCTTTTCCAGTCGAACGGGCGCCGACTTACGTGCGGCTGAGTCGTGAGGGAAGTTTGTGGTGAGGATCTCCCACTCAAAAGGAGGGGTACGGGCAGTCTGCTTGCCATTGCCAGGGAAGGGATACTCGGTATCACTCTCGTAGCTGTCAATTGGCGAAGATCCAGCACTCACGGCCAGAGGTCGGTCCACTTGCAAGAAGTGTCGGACGTGCTCGAGGTGTGAATCAAAGTGAACAGCCTTGGAGAAGATTGGGGTACCGGGCATGCTTGAGGGGCGTCTTCGGGAAGAAGGACGGAGGGCAGGTCGAACTAGCTCACCAGACTTCTTTCGCACCATCTGAGGCTTCTTAAGCAGGTCCTCGTCAGACTCCTCTTCTGATACTGATATCGAGTTGTCGTCTGACTTGGAGAGGCCAGCGTTTGGCTCAGTGGCTGATCGACCGTGTCCCATCTTACGGCCCTTTGCGAGATCGCCTAGTGCACTTGTGCTGAAGCTGAGATGTACACCATCCTTGCGGTGGAGCTGGAGAGATTCTGTGCTGTCTTGATGCTGCAATTGTGATCGTGGGGGAGACGATGAACGTTGCATGGGGATCTGGCTGACAGCGTCCCGTAGAGCCTTGTCAAGCTTTCGACCTCGGATTTGTGGTCCTTGCTCCTCGTCGTCGCTACCGGAGGAAGCAGAATCAGGTGGCGAGATGATGGCGCCCATGGGCATTGTGCGTTCGTCAGTGACGGGTGGTGGTGATTGTCTCACGCTTGAAGGAACAGCTGTGCCCATGCTCTTAAGATCCTCCGATGTTCCCTGCGGTGTCAGCGTCCCTGTCGATCCATCGCTGAGGGCTGAAGCTGAAGGTGTTCGTCGATGCTTTGTAAGATATGAAGCAGATCGCGGTAGACTAGGTCGAGGACTCGATTGTAGCGACGACCGCCGACTCGCTACGGGCGATGCGGAGGCTGACGAAGCGGGAGATCGATGTGAGGGTGGCGTGTAAGGCATTCCCAAGGTGGGTTGTGTTGTGATTAGAGGGAGAAGAAGGGGGAGGAGAGGAGGAGGTTATTCCGTGGAAGCCGTTTGCCAGGAACTTCGCTTCACCACGTGGAGGATAGAATAAAAGAAGTAACCCAGGTAAGTAATGAGGTTTTCGAGATGAGAGGCTCCCTTCTCGTGATGGAGAGAGATTCAAGGGCAGTTGCGCGGGATGCGCTACAGCGAGAAGTGGTTTTTTCCTTTCTCTTTCTCTTAGCGTATGCGATGAAAATCAAGGCAGGCGCACAAGGTGATCGAGATCAGGTCTAATAATGGGGAAGGCACTGATTAGCATGGTTAAGAAACAAGGAACTTTTGTGGCGATGCATAATTAAAAGAAGAAACGTGGGATAAAAGATAAGAGCTGATGGGAGACAATTGGTGGTGACAAGGTTTTCACAAACTATTGATGAAAAGTAAAAAATGAGCAATGACGATTGTTTTTAATTGTTTGACGATTGTTGCGATGGAAGACAATGAGAGGATGAGCGAAACAATAGGACGGTGCTGTACTGAGGTCCAGGTGCATCCACAGGGAGTACAGTGAGTGCAGTGATGGTGGTTTCAGTGGGCGGGCGATAAGGGGCAGTGCACTACTTACACGATGAAATTGATCAATGCGCACCCCAACAAAAAATAAGCAGGCAAACTGATACGACTCGAGAAAAACAAATGCTCTGGCAATATTCCAGCAACAGAGCAGATAGAATTCCACGAAAGGTACAGTTCGGCAATTGGCGGTGGTTGGGTTGAGGGTATCACAGTGAAGTGATACAGCAGATGGATGATCCGTTGAACGTGAGTGAGAAGAGTCGTCGTTGGATTAGGAGGCTCGTCGAGACGATGATGTTGATGGCGATGAGGACGATGGCGGCATGAAACTGGAAACCAACAAAGACAAATCAATCAATGACCAAACAGTGAAAAACAAAATGCAATGAAAAAAGAGGCTGCTGATATCAAAGACTTGGAGGAGGAAGTCTGTTGAAGTAAAGTCAGTCAGTCAGTCGGTGGTCATAAACTCGTCGACAGCTATCAGAGCTGGTGGAGATGCTGAAGGGAATCGAGGATAAGAGTGCTGCGGGGAGCAGGTGGTTTTGAGTCTTGCGCTGCAGGCGAATTGAACCAAGTGAACACCCCCAAGACCAAAAGCCAAGCCCACCCAGGTCCCAATTAAAAAACCAAGGTACAAAACTCTTTCCTACGCTGCCTTGGAGGTGTGAGGGCAGCACCAGGGCCCGGCCTGAGCGGCATGGGACTAAGAAGCTAGCGAGCTACAAGGTTGAGAGCCGCGTAGGCATGGGCCGTCTGGTGGTGGTTGTTGGTTTCTTTGGGATGGTGGGTGTCAATGGGCAGGGATGAGCAGTGGGCAGGATTTGAGTTGCAGGCCAGGGGTGGGCTAACGAGTATTTGGTTGGGATGAGCAGAGCCACAGATGGGATGGGCGATGGGTTAGGGAGTGGATGGTAGGGTTGATGATAGAGGGAGGGGGTGGCATCATGTTCTGTCTGTCTGTTGTGCACTTACGAGATATCTGTTCTGTTACAGTAATCTTATCCGTACGCCGTACTCTTCTTGTGCCTTCTGTTGTATGTTTGACGTTGTATTATTGATTCTGTGTAGTATCCAATAGATAGACTCTCTCCATGCAGTGGAGTTCAAGTCGGGGACGTCCACAATTCTGTGCGGTGCGTTCTCTGGGGGGTGGGATTGATGTGGATAGAACTCGAGTTCGAGTATGGAGTAGTGGAGAGAGGGAGGAGGAGGATGGATGGTTTAATGAAATGAAGCTACAGTTCAATTCAAGAGGATGAGGCTTTTGATATTCCCTCAAAATGCGTGAATTGAAGTGATCCCCAAGATTATCAGAGGCGGCGGCAAAAAAACAGGACCCCCAACCAAGCCAGATCAAGACTTGGTGTTGTGGATTTTTTGTGTGTGTAGATTCGTGGTGGTGTTTTTTGAGTTGGGATGGCGGAGATTGGCGTCTGCCGATTTGCTAAAGATTTACAACTGGGCTTGACGGGCAATAATATAAGAAAATAGAGAAAGCAAGACTAATAAGGAAATAGAGAAAGATTGACGACTTGATAGTCAGTGTGTTGGTTTTTTGTCTTATGTATGTACGCTTGTAGATGAATGATGTTACCGGATGCTGATGGTTACCGGATGTGTAAGGATGCTTTGCAGGAAAACGTCAGATGGCGGCGGCGAGACGGGACAAAGGAGAGAGGCGAAACCTGAGCGTGGGATGAGATGGGAAATATCGGCAATTGATTTGAGACGCAGAAGCCGATGAAAGCATATGACAGACAAGACAGACAATGGAAATGAAATGATATGAGGTTTGTGGTGAGAAATGATTTGCACTGAACCTGATTGAAGAGAGAGTGGATATGATCTGAGCAAGGCAGTTCCGGTAGCGCAGATAGGTATCGTATCAAAAATGCGAATCGACAGATAAAAAAAAAAATGAAACTGCTAGGATGGCGACAGTCGAGGCGGAGATCCAATGCTACCGCTACCGGGGCATGGGTATCAAGTTAACGTTAGCAGATGGGGGGCTGTTCTCTTGGTTTGGCCAGCTTCGGTTTGAGGATGCGCCGGAGGGTTTTTAGTGTATGGAGTAGCGAGTGGTGTTATGAATGGCTGAAGCAAAATAGAAAACGGCTCAAAAAGAGAGTTGTAAGCAGCAGTAGTAAGAAAAAAATGAATGAATGTACTAAGTAGTGAATGAATGAACGGATGGCTTTTTTGGCACAGCAATGATTTACAATATTGAGTAACTGAAAACAGAAAAGGAAAAAAAGAGAAAGAAAGGAAATGGGGAAAGTCAAGTCTATACAAATCTACAGAGACAATTGTTGGTCGTCATGGTGAGGATTCAGAAGAAGTGAACCCAGAAAGTCAAACAGAAACAGAAACAGACCACTTCTCCCCAAAGTTGCTCCCAAGGCCGTGTCAGATCATCGAATGAGAGGTCTCCGTAGCGCACGCCAAGTGAACTGAGCATTCTTGGGACAAGGTGGGGAAGCCAGAAATGTCTCTGAAAGGGAGTGTTGCATCCCAGCTAAAACACCCCAAGCTGACTTGCTTTCAATGGTGAGAGTTTGTTAAAAGATGATATCAGCATGATGACGAAAAGTATAGAGCACGGTCTGGAGAAATGAAGCAGCGTGGGGAACAGAAACAGCTCTGGTCCAGACAAATAATAATGTGGACAGAACATAAAAAAAAGTGTCAAAGCTATCCTCAGGGGGGCAAGAAAACACTGAACCTTGATTTAGGGTGTCAAAATAAACTTAGCAAAGAGCTACCTAAGCTTAGGCTACGTTTACCTAAGTATTTTCATCACTTAGGGTTAAGGTCCTGAGTTTTCTTTCCTCCCCTAGGCTATCAACTGAGAGGTGGAGTCGCCAGTCGGTGACACACAGTGAGCCTAGAGCTTCAGCTTCCCACGCCTTTCCCCAATTGCTTGCTTTGCGTGCGTGCCTCACGATCCAAAATACCTACCTATTCCCTGGGCGCCCCCATGTCCTCCGTATCGTCCGCTCCGTGTCATCCGGACGCGCCGCTCAGGGCAATAATTCAGGGCACGACTGTGTCAACTACCATTGCAGGAGCGTTAGCTCTCAGTAGATGGGTTTAACAGAAAATCGTCAATCTCGATGGTTCAATACGACATGGACAATCCTTTAAAAAAATAAAAGCTTCACCGACATTATGAGGCTCGCGTGTGCCATACGGGTGAGTTCCATGGCTTGCACCGCAGCCTTGAGTCTGAGCCTGTATCACTTGAAATTTTGTGTGTTATTTCCAAGGCAGAGCCCCTTGTTGAACCGGAGCACGGGGCAGAGCTCTCTGGCCCTGTAGCACGGTAGCGAGGGCATTGATTCGAAGCTTCTTTCGGGTGCAGTACCATTGGAAATTCCGTGCATATTGAAGCAAGAAAACGAAGGAAGCCAAGCTATTCGCCTACGAGGATTTCATTTGATAGGGGGGAGCACAACGTCCGTCCGCCAGGTCAACAAACGCAGTGCCTGGTAACTCGTGACATTTTTGTCGTCAATGACGTATGTCGTCACAGAAACCACGCGCTCATTCTTTCATTGTCTCACCACACACTCTTTTTTCTTTTCTTTTTCCTTCTCTTTTTTCTGTCTTGGAAAAAATGCTCCCAACCAACACATACAAGTACACGCGCGGAATCTCGAGATAGTCTCAGCCGGGAGCCTCCCCCAGACTTTTCCGGTGCAACTGCAACACTGGTCCTGGGCCAATTACTAAGATCTACCAAACAGGACCTGAAGCTCCATAGCATGCCATTTGCCCAGATGCTGATCCATGTCAATAAACCATGCCGTGATACAGTATCATCCGTGCTCATCCATACCTGCTGTTATTTCAGTGGGCGACGGACAAACCCCAGGTCCAAACGTCTCACGATGCTTGTCGTCGTCCGGTTCCCTTCCCCCAAATGAACGTACGTGTGAAGTTCAAGTTCAAAGGGCGGGAACTCGAATCTCCAAGACAAAGGAAGCAAAAAAGCAAAGCCCAACGCTCGTGGCTGACACACTTGGAGAGCCTCCAGATTGTTCGTTCGCGTAGGTGGGTCTCAGCCATAAAAAGCTAGAGCCTCTTCTTCTTTTTTTCCCTTTCGTCTGGCACTCTCCAAGATGAAGCTCTGAACACGGTCATGTCTCTTCACCCAGACAACTGAGTGCATGATTCAGGTTGTCATGAACAAGTCTAAAGAAGCAGACTCGAAGTCAAAGAGTCAAGACCGCTTCTTTCCCCCTTCAATAGTTTCTAGACGATGGCGGCTGTCTTTTGCAATGCAGATTACACCATCCCCAGACAAGACTACATCCGACATGCACGGCTTAGTCAATAGGACTAGCATGTCAAAGCTTCCTGTCATGATTTGACAGAACACACAGAGGGCGGTATTGGCTGCACGAGTTTTTCCTCTCCCTAGGTACTGTATTGTTTCTCCACGGAGCTGTTTCTGTAAAACATATTTGTCTGGCGCTTTGGGCGGGATGCAAATGTGAGAAAAAATAAAATGCCACGGATCCCCCACGTACTACGCACGGTAGTGTTGAGCTTGTTTATCCTACCGTTACGAAAAAACTGAACTGAGCGAGATTAAAAAGAGTCAAATCCCAGATCGAGGCTCCAAGGGCGAAGCGAGGACATGGATAAGACCTGCACTGATGTGGTATAGCGTTCGAGATTGCGTCCGAGAGCAGAGAGATAACGGGCCATGCACAGACCAGATCGCCCACTCACACTTCTCAGCCTCTCCTTGGGATGCTATTTCTGTATTGGTCCAGAAAATTTTCAACACCTCCAGGGTTGTATCCAAAAGCCTCCAATTGCTCCCCGTTATCAGCTTCAATTTCACTTCCCGAGTCCAGTCCAAAACGTTCCCGCCCATACTGACGAACAGACCGGTCGGTTAGGTGGAGACATTTCCACTCACATCTTTTCTAATAAATATCCTCAAATGCCTCAAATACAACCGAATCTAACGGCAACTAAGGCAACCCGTCTATTTCCCCCAAGAAGCTTGTCTTGTTCTGACTGTTAATGGAATGACTGTAGGGTGAGTGAGTGAGTGACAGCGCTAGGGCCATATCGAGAGTATGCTAGACCCAACAATGGGAAGCGCCCCCAGAAGCTAAAATCTTGGTGTTTTGTGGTTCGTTCGTCTTAACAGTTCTGGGTAGATTGTTGGGTACGCGAGCGTTAGCGATCTCACCGTGGCTTGCATTTTCACATGTCAATATGCTCAAAGTGTGCGCAACCGCTCATCGATACTATCCCATCAGTCACTTTACATACAAAGGACCCTGATCCCCAACCAACCATAAAGTCCCTTGCAATGATGCGATGCCCACCATTTGAGACTCAAGGCGGTTACTGTTACAGTTTAAACGAAAGCTGACAGTCGCATCGCCACCGATATGCTCTGTAACCGTCCCCCCCCAACAAGTAATGGAAATGAAGGGTCAGGCAATAAAAGCGCAACAACACCAAGAGTTTTCATCGCCACCCATTAGTCACATACTACCACCAACAAGTAAATAGTTTCTTCCATTTCCGTCCTGTCGCATCCCCCAATTTATTTGCCTCAACCTTTATGAATTGTTGTTTCTGCCTTTCACCGGGGATCCATTCTCAATGCACACCAACTCTACGGCAAATGCAATGTCGCACTCAGCGCATCGCCCGTAACGTACGGTTTTTGCAAAACTGCAGGATGACCGTTTCTGTTTTACGAGATGTGATGATGATCCTTCAGACGGGGCTACGTTTCCCAGAGCGTCTATTTTGGAAACATGCCGAATATGCAATAAGCCATGTTTGTTCAATTCACCTGTTTATGACTGATCTGCTTTTAACATACCCTTGTCGTATGATAATGCGCGGGAGAGCGACAATATGCGCAGCCAGATCATCAAGGATGATGGCGACGATAATCAGACCGGAAAAGCTATCACAATATCTTGTGTAACTCACGCCAGAGCCTCTATTCATCACGTAACGTACGCTCCGATGTCGCTCTCCTCTTCTCTTCTGATGCCATCCAACCGCTGTAATGACATTGACACAACCTCCAACACCGCGATGACTATCAGACTATCACACCGATAAAAGCACAGATAGCCAAACATACCTCGAAGCAGTCCTTATCAGCACTCGCACTCACTATCAATTGGCCTGGCCCTGCGCCCCGCGAATGCAATGAAAGCATCTCCTGCGTTTCCTTTCTCTGCTCGCACGCCACAGCCAGTAGAAGGGCAGGGGTGGGTGTCAGTGTGCGCACACTGCATCTCGATGTGTGTGAGCGAAACGGCGAGGATCTCTGTGGCTTGATTGGCTTTTTGGCAGCAGCGGTTCGCAGGGAGTTTCGCTAAACATGCAAGAGTGGGCGCCATCCATGAAGCATTTGACAGGGATGAGCATTGACCAGGGCGACATTCAACTTTGGTGGGACTGAAGCTGCAGACCGAGATTGAATGGAGTTTGGAGTTGGAGTCGATGAGGCCAGGGTGAAGGTCGAATATGACAGAAATGCTAACGCAGTCTTACCATAAAATGAGCACAGTGACTGACTGACTTATTATCGTACCCTGCTCCAAGGTCTCACCTTTTTAGACCCCAACGAGCTCTGGAGCTCAGTATCAATCGCATCGTATTCAGTGACCCACTCTAGACGCGCACGGTCTTCAAAGCGATGATTTGCAGTGAATGCCATTAATGGCATGATAGCAAGACACTCCAGTAACATTTTGGTCTGGCGCCTCTGACCATGATGGCTTCCAGAGGCGTCTTCAATCCAGCCAACAATTGCCCTTTGATCTCAAGGGCCTCCTGTGAATCGAAGATCAATTACCGTGTCAGTATAATATAAAAAATCTTCAGCACTTGTTCGCCACCCATGTTGTGTTGCATTGTGCCCAATGAATCTAGACGCCTGCCGCTGTTCCCCAGGAAGCAGATATCCGAGCACCACTGCATATACTGTCTCGTCTATAAGAACTAAACTGAATATGCAACTATCTCCAGCCCCTTGGGTATCAGAACATCAACCACTGGCGGTTAGGTGGGGTCAAGGGTTCTCTTGGTCTGAGTTCATGGTGTTAACAGGACCCACGGGCCAAGAAAGCACAACATCAATGATCTGATTGAGGGTATACCAAGTAAAAACCTTCATCTCATCATGCCATGCCGAGGCCATCCTCTTGGTGTTTTGCATGATAGCCAAGCCTCGCGGGTCATAACCGCTCATCTTCAACACTCTGAGGGGATCTTCAAAGGGGTCCAGCCTCAAAATTATGTCTGCTACCCTGATCGTCCGGCATGATAGGTAATGCCAACTAAAAAGAGAGCTGTGTGAGTGGATATACATATGTACCAAAAACCATTCCCGTACATTACAGTGATCTTCGTTGCAGTGTTTCCGTGTGTACGCCCTCACCCTCACGGCTGGGAATAAGGGGAGACCCTTTATGTGGCGATAAAAACAAGGCAGAGAGAGAACGGGCGAAAAAGAAGGACCCTTCATACATTACACCTACGTAGGGGAGAGAAATACCCCGTAGGAGGAGAAGAAGGGTCTGTCCAAATTGAGTTTACTTTGTCTCCGCTGCTCACCGACGTTACCATGGGAGAGTGACGGTCGCCTCAAAAAGAAACGCCATATACGCAGCCACATCCGCAATCAGAAGGATGAGATGAGAAGTGAAATGAGATATGCATCGGCTACAACACATTACAACACAACTCGTTTGAGTAGAAGGGGGAGATGAATGATGAGAGGGCAGGTCTAACGATGATGACGCTGCGAGGCATGCTAATTGCGTGGTATTGCGTATGCTCTTGATGCAAGTCACCTCGTTTCTGAGAGTCATAACGCATATCTTGGCTTGCCCTCTTATCATTTGCTCCTCCTCCGTACGTCTCGTTAGTTATCTGCCGAGCATCTGGGAAGATTTTGACGAGATGGAATTGGTCCAGCACGAATGCGGGGAACGTTTTCGTGTTTTCCCTTCTCTGTGATCTGCAACTCATTCTTCACCCAATATCCCCAGACGCCGTTCGTCTCGTCTTATCGGTACGACTTGCGGAGTCGCACAGAAAACAACACTGTCACCGTATAATTAGTGAAGCATTTACTCCGTAGAGGAGCGGGTTTTAGCACTGCGATGTGCCCTTAAGCTTTGCCGGATCTTCCGCCCCGGAGGCGCTACCTGTCGGAGTGGGGTGATGCCGATTGAGCCCCCCCAGCTTACGGAGTACCATTGAGCGAGATGCTAGGTAGCAACGAGAAATGCCTGCCGTGGTTTTCGTTTCACCAATATTGAATTGGTGATGGTTCACTTTTGGGAGTATTTCGGGTGTCATCATCCGGAGACCTAACCATAAGACGCACGTCACCCTACCTTACACTAATCTTGGAGCTCTCTCTCTCTCTGCGCGTCTCGACAAAACGAGCATCGTTTCTCCAACCCCGCGCGAACCCCCTCTTTACAAGCAAGCCATGGCATGTTTATGCTAACGCATTATCGATGACTTTACGTTGTAACCACATTTGGATGGAACAAAACTACTGTATGGTCATGTTACTTTACACATGATGTGCCATTGCTCCCTCTCTCTCTCTCTCGGCCGATATCAAGAACCCGATATCCACGTGATGGCATTTCCAAGACGTGATTTATCGGACTTTTCGGAACCTGATATGATGATATGGGAAAGTTTGCTCCCCCTGGTAAAATTGCTTTTCCTTGGTATAATAGTCTCTCATCGTGATGCGGCATGATCTGAGTATGACAGTTTCTTGATACTCAAACATCGACTCATGGTGCGGGGAAGCTATTCATAGGCCGTAGGTAGTTCACTCTAGACCTCAGCTGCCAAGAGTAATCCAGGGTCTTTGTCAAGCATAATATCACTGATTTAGAAGTCGGTAACTACTCAATTGGTCACTATTCGAGCTCTGTCAGAATTAAACACTTCTATAGAGAGCTTCCTACATCAAGAGCTGTAAACTGAACTGACTGCACTGCTCCCCCTCTCTGCTTCCCCCTCCCCTGCTTCCCCCTCCCCTGCAACCCCCTCGCCCGTTATCATGCCTCGCTAAGCAACGGCCTTCTCCTCCACACCACCTTGGATGAGATCCTGGCTCTCTGGCTGCCAACCAGGCAGGGGCATCACAAGTAGAAACTGGGACCTCAACACCAACACCACGAGTTTGGCAAAAATACCACTGCCCTTGGTGTCTCGAGACTGCTTTCGACTGCTTTAATATCCCCGCTGATCGACCCTTGTCGCGTCCCCCTTGTGCAGTCGGTCAGATAAGGCCGGTGAATCGTCCTCTTCTGCGTGTCTTGTATCGATGCTAAGCAGGTGCCGGGTTTCAAAGATGCCTTGAAAGATGGCTTGTATTTCGCACGAGTCGTTGAAGCTCGATCCTTGATACAACAGGGCATGTCACATTGAGAACCCACAGTATTTTTCACAGAGGCGCCGTCCGATATTATGGGCACTTTTGAACGCCCCCCCGATGGATACGTTTTGCTGGATTCGAACAGCTTCAAGGCAGCCACCAAGTCTCGAGATGGTTGCCCACCACTTGAGGCTCGGCCCTCTGATCAGCAAAACTTGTTCAGTTATGGATAGTTTACCTCTCTTCTTGTCCAGGCACAGGGACTTGGTTCCCGACTTTGGTGTTTTATTCCTGGTATTCCCCTCCGACACCCAACTCAACAGAATTTACGTTCGCCTCGCCTGATCCTTTCCCCAGACCTGGTTCCCCCCCCGTGCTCCCACGGGGTAAGAGGAAAACTCAGACTCTATTGTTGTTTTGTAGAAAAGGTGACTGCTTTATGACGTATTCTGCACAGATGCTGTGATCACCACCATCGAGGTCTAGTATGTAAATCGTTCAAATAGTCGGATCAAGTGGAGTTGTGGAACTGGGTGTGCACGGCCTCTGCTTCCAAGCAATTTCAACGCCAAGCATTTGTTTTAACAATCGACGAGGAGAAGCAACGAGCAAGTCGGAAAAGGCTGACTGATCCTAGAGGCTGGAACTACAGTAGCTAGCTAGGCTAGCAGAAA
The DNA here is from genome assembly GCA_013183765.1 of Fusarium xylarioides. Lineage (NCBI taxonomy): Eukaryota > Fungi > Ascomycota > Sordariomycetes > Hypocreales > Nectriaceae > Fusarium > Fusarium xylarioides. The sequence continues at coordinate 100,267 of SRZU01000207.1, read as the reverse complement.
GCAAGGGAGCCTGGTTGGTGCCGGAGGATCGTACAAAGAGCCTCTCTCGACGTTCCATTTATCTCGCTTCGATACGATGGAGACAAAGAGTAGAATCCACTTTCCGCCCCCTGTGAATGAGCCGCAGCTTTACTATCACATCAATGGTATGGGATAATAGGAGTCAGAGTCAGAGTCAAATAACTAAACTAACCGCCATGACATACATACATGTCTCCGCTATGGAAGACCTCCTCTCATCTCCCTTGATGAGGTTCAAAACGGCTTAACACACAAGAAAGTGGACTCCTGGTGAGTAGCAATATCCCTCATCCTTATCCCTTTTCGCTCAAGGACTGCTACGTAATTGTTGCTATTCGTAAAGATCGAATGTTGAATATTTCACGCACTGTCACTATATGGAGCAGAGATGTGATTGAGATTCCACTTTATTTCTGATGACCAAGGCGCCTCGCTCTCGCACCCCGCGCATCAGTAACCTTCCCCTCAATATCCAACGCGTGGACGCGGAGTTGGAGGTCCAAAGTTTGAAGTGGTGGCATACAGCATCACATCATGCCAAAAAGCCACCACACGAAATCTGAGCTCGCTTGTCCCCCACACACCAATAACACACAACGGTAGTAGTGTAGTCTACGCTATGCCAAAGTAAACGGCCGCCTCATAAACTGATTCACTGCTACTGTAACCTCTTCACCGCCTTAGCCATGCATCTCTGTTCTGCGTCCTCATGAGTCGCCCGCATTGCATTCTCTTACTGTAGGTATAGAGTTGCCTATAGTACACACTACCGTACACTGCACTTCTGTACACATGCAGGGAGGAACCGCCCCCCGAGACAGGCGTGTCCCGCATTGTCTTGCAATATCGTGCATCTACCGTTTGTCAAATGACTGGTCGTGCTGACCTGACTTGCTCTGTCGTAAAGGGTCCCCCTCCTCGGAGGTGTTGCCCTCAGCTACGGAGCTTATCTATCCCTTTGGACTCTACGTGTTGCTGTAGGGTAGTACTGCCACGAAAGTGCACCGTAGACAATAGGGTAACCACCAGCAGTAGCAAGCAAATATTGAATATTGAGATCTCACATACATAAACGACTTTCTGTACTGTAACGACAGCTCGTGTCATGTGCCAGAGCATATGACAAGTCTGATCTTCCCCGGATGCCCCAGACTCCGTGACTTCCCCATCCGAGCGCTCAATGCACAATCGGACTGACGCTCGGTCAAGACGTGAGGCGCTAGTAGGTGTTGAAAATGTACGGGAGGTAATGTCTTACCAAGTTCTAGATCTGCCCTCACCACACCCACTGACAACGGCCCGGGCCATTCTGTGACTCCTCACAGAGGCCGCTGTGCCACTCTGATAGCTAACCGTGAGGCGATGCTTGGACTCGACTGGACGAGAGTTTCGGTGGCGGCTGATGAAACTTTCCATGGAGAAGCCCATTTCTCGTGTTTTCTTTGTGGTATCTCTACGTAGAGATAAGGGGTTCTACTTAGTCTACCTTGCTGTCGGAATGTGCCTTTTGTGTGCCCGAAATCCTGATTTTGATATGTTGGTGTTCAGCTGTGCAGTTCGTTTATGTTCCCCAGATTTCGGTAGTATCGGCTCGTTGCTACCCCTACGGTACAAGGACACTTTGCCATATCCTCCTCCCTGATTCGGCCGACAAACTGGAAAGCCATCCATCTCGAAGAAACCCGGTGTAGCGTTCCCAGCATCTGTAAGCATGGCGAGGGTTGCACCGACACGAGGGGCTAGAAACGGCTTTTCTTCTGTCTCAGGTAACCCAATCTGCATAAGAACACTTCATCAACGCTTTGAAAAAGGAGCGTCAGGAACGTATATAACTTTGGGTGGCACGGCATATGCACGGCAGCAGCCCCCTTCAGTTTTTGACCGGTTGAGTTCCACGGCTTTTGGGGATGATATGATGATTTGCTGGAGGGGAGAGCTGACGCTGACTTCAAAGGATATCACCTGTTCTTCTTTGGAGAGGAGCGATACATCCTACGGACTTCTACCGAGAGGCGAGGGAGACCGACTTAACTCCGCTTGAGGGTGATATCATTGATGGGGAAGTAACATGATCTTGCCACGCCGCTGTACATATCTCGGGAGTGCACGACAGTGGCTAAGGACAACAATGAGAGGCTCGTGAATGACTACTGTGTAACGAAATAGTACTAACTGACTAATTCTAGAACGTCGTAACGTTGTCCTGTCACTTGAGAGATTTGTTCATTGAAAGCCCGGCAACAGTACCCAGGGAGTTGTCAGTCCGAGTGATACATGGTAATACAAGCAAAAGGGCTCCTTTGTACGATCGACAACAGCGTCGGTAGACTTCTGATGGGTCAGAGACGGAGATACTCAGTGCTATGGACTCATGATCGGCATGTGACGGATGAGAAGCTCCGGAGAACTTCTAGCCGTGAGTCACGATCAGTCATGCCGTAATGAAACGGACAAGGATCCTAAGAATGCTCCGGGGAACAGCAAGGATACAGGCAGAGATCAAAGCTCGGCTTCAATGCTATGGCAGGAAGGAATAGTGTTGAATTCCCATGATACGTGAAGGACTTGTTGAGTGCCTGAAGCTGTTTAATATTGTTCTGGGCCGTCACGGCCCACGCAGAGGTTTAATAGAATAGACTTCGAACCTTTTTAATAATAGTAATAATGGACATATGAGAAGAATCGGTATTAGTTGAGGATTATATTTAAGGTAGCTAAATCGTATTAACTTCGTCTCTTTCTTCTGTAAACCCTAAGGGCTTGATGGATATAAGATTTATTGGTCGCCATGGAAGCATTTGGGTAGAAGATAATATTGTGAAAAGGAATTATGTATTGCTGCCATATGTGTTGGTAATATGAAGTTGAACTTTATGGCCAGAAAGCACTTTTAAACCTGAAAATGTTGACTATTTGCCTGTCGAAGTCGTAGACCGGCTGTTCATGATTTTATATCGAGAAAGCTACGTATCTGAGACACTGGGGATGCTTGGAGACCAACAGTATGGTTGGCTGAAGAGATAGAAAGAGAGTAATTGCGTTATGATTTGTCTTGTTTCTGAAAATCGTTTCTGGGACCGGTTGCTTGATCGTCGTTCGATATCCTCCTAGACAGCTATACAGCCAACACTCACGAGTTTGGACAACTACGAGCTCTAGGATGGAGAGATGTCTAGACAGTAATACAAAAAGATGTGATGCTATCTTGAAATTGAAGAGTTGAGCCCATCCGCGATTGTAGTCGGTCAAAGTCAAGGGCCGCTACATGAAGAGCATCAACCACTCTGCTATGTAGTCACTTCACAAGCTGGGAAGAAGCAGAAGCAATCTGGAACAGCACATAGAAGAATAGAGGGAATTTAATGATCAGATTCACCATTGAGATACCCAAGGATGTCTTTGGGGGAACTATAGTTCTGAAAGTGAGTGCTAGGAAGATAGAAGCTGTACACTCTTGATTCTATGTAGAATGGGATGCAAGGCCAGCAATTAACAATAGTCTGATGGAAATTGAGATACCAGGAAGCTTTGTATGGTATATGAAACAATGTTCTTGCTCAATGAATTGCATCTGTATTGGACTCAGACGACGACGTTAAGTATGCACCATATTGCCCCAGCATGACAGTACAATCGAGCATTCTTAGTATCAGTAACTTCAGATTACATCTAGATACAGTTTGAGAATAATAGATATATACGACAGGCTATAATGAGAGAATTAGGACATCGTTTTCCTCTAGATTCTGCACATCTCTGGTGCTTGAAGTCGACGTTGGCGCGACGATGGCCTCATCTTTGAGCCCACCACTCCCCAATAAGATCCTCAGATAACCCCCAAAGTTTCCAAGAGACCGAGCGAGAATGATTAAAGTCAAGTGAGCGAGTTTAAGTATTAGACTGAGAATGAAGACGCAGCTTGTGGACATCCAGGGAGGCAGTCGACCAGCGCGCATGACTCAATTGAAGGATCTGGTCCAAGAACAATGCATGGAGCATCGACTATACATTGCATCAAGACTGCCAATGCCAGTCGTAAAGAGATACCGACGCCGGTTCTACTCAGCCTCCAGGTCTATAATACGACATCTCGTCTGTCAAGCATGGAGCGGGCGGCGCATAAGACTACGCGCTACAAGATCTACTACAATCGAACAGTGTAATGACACAATCATGTTGAAGCTTAACAATATTGAATTATGGATATCTTCTAGCTAATACCAAGAGCATCACAGGCCCTGAGTACAGGCCGGGCGGGGGTATCAAGCACATCGCGCTGGCAAGCATAGGCACGAATTAAACTGTCGCACATATATACTGACTGATATTGATATGAAATGTCAAACGAAGCGAAGCGCACTGCACTGTCAAGCATCTAGATCCTGCTTGCTTCAACAGCTTAGTCCTCGTGGGTAGGAGGACCAGCGTAGTTCTTGTGACCCCAGGCCCAGTACCAGATACCAGAAACCATGCACGCAAAGACGAAAACGACGGGGGCGTAGTTGACGGATTCGGGGGTAACGGGGATGGCGGAGGGCATGCAGAAGAGAGGCATAGCCAACAGAGACCAGGCTGATGACGAGTAAGCAAGACATATCACGACAGAGAGGAGAAGAGCACATACCGAGAGCGATCCAGTTGGCGACAGCACCCCACTTTCCGAGGTAGAACTGTCCAGTCTTGACCTGCTTGCGACCAGTAGCAAGACTGATAGCAATGGGAGTGGCGTAAGAAGCAGTCAAGCAGATGACACCGACACCAGAGAAAGCGTTGAAGGCAGCGTAAGAGCCGAAGTAGATGACACCGAGGACGATCTCAACAACCATGCAGAGCATCATAGCATTCAGTGGAACATCGAGAGAAGTGTTGACCTTGGACCACATCCTGGCACCGGGAATGGCACCATCACGAGCGAAAGCCCAAGCGCATCGAGAACTGGCAGTTGTGCAGCCGATACCGCAGATAATGGCGAGGACGATGAGAGGAATGAGAAGACCGAAGGCACCGCCGGAGCTACCAACAGCGCTCTTGATGATGAGAGGCACGGGCTGGGCGGAGACGATGACGTCCTGGATCTCGGGCATGACGAACATGAGAGGAACGAGGAAGAGAAGACCGGCGAAGGTGTTGATGAAGATGGTGGCGACCATGGCCTTGGGGACCTGGACCTGAGGGTTCTGAACCTCCTCGCACATGCTATACCATGTTAGCATAGCTGCTTTGGGCGGAGTTAGTGGGTAGATTGAGAACTCACGAGATAATCATTCCAGTAGAAGAAGTAGCATAGGCAGCATGGAGGAGACCGACACAGAAAGACCATCCCTTGGGCCAGCCAGAGTTGTCCTCGAAGTGAGTGAAGACCCAGTTGGCATCACGACGTCCGTTCTTAGCGATGGCAAGTATAGTAGCGATGATAGCGATGAGACCAGCGAAGGTCCAGAAGATGGCGGCGGTCTTTAAGCAGAGCATCAGCAATCATTACATTCACACAAGAAGGGGACAAGCATACATCGATCCAGGGAAGCCACTTGTTACCCAGTGCAGAGACGGCATTGCACAGGATAGTCAGGGCAAGGAAGATCAGGAAGACCTGGTAAGCCTCTCCCGACAAGACACCGACGCCAGGGCTCTTCTCGAAGACATTGACACAGCCGACGATGAAGAGGGCGGTACCAAAGTTGACTGCGAGAGTGATGGTGATGTTTCCGACTAGATAGAGCCAGCCACAGATCCAGCTAGCAATGCGACGCCATCGAGGAGGAGAGAGCATAAAGGCCTGGTAGTAAACACCTATAGTATCACGCGATCAGTTACATGTTCACATTGGGACGCAAGCAAAAATGGGAGGAATCTGTTTTTTTCTGTTTACCTCCAGCAGTAGGATAGACACTGGTGATTTCACCGAGAGAGCAAGCAACACAGACAATGATGAGGGAGACGGCGAGCCAGCCCCAGATGACGTTGACGGGACCGCCTCCAATCAGAGGGTAAACCAGGGTGGTAGCGAGACCGTAGGGGATGGAAGCGAGGACGAAGGACATGAAGGCGACCTGGAAGGTAGAGCGGTTACGCGACAGCTCAGCCTTGTAGCCGAGGTTCTCGAGGAGCTGGTCAGCGCCATCAGTGTTTCCGAGCGAGGCCTTTGAGCCTCGACGAGGCTTCTGTTCTGCGACGGGGTCCATGACTCCAGTGCTTGTGCTGGCCGAGTCGTGTTTAGACATAATCGGGAGGGAGGGCGGATGAGGATGAGGTCACTACTACAACAGGGAGAGTGTTGTAGAGGGTGAGAGAGAGAGAGAGAGGTGAGAGGAGAAAGAGAGTGACACGCGATGCGTGGGAATGTGAGGGGATTTAAAAAGAAAGGAATTGAATCTGGGGAAGAGAGACCATTGAAGAGATTTGGAGTAACTATGTTGGACCGAACGAACCTAGACAAGCAAGGCAGGGAGGGAGGGAGAGTGGGAAAAACGCTAAATTATCTACTGTAGTGTCGCTGCGGGAGTGGAGTTGTCCATGTGCGTGGGTGCGTGGTGGCAATCAAGCCAACGTCTGAAAGAGGAAAAGGTGAAAAGGAACCCACACGATGGAAAGCCAAGGGTCAGGTTCTAGATACGGGCCAAGGAACAGGGGGGGGTCGAGTGACTGATTGCAGTGACTGACAGCCAGACAGTGATATTGTTAGTGAGTACAATGCTTACTCTCACTTTGACTCAACTATATCCTCTGTAAGATGACAGCTCTCCTTAACAGTGGCTACAACGCCATCACCAAACTCTCCCACCGAGCAACCTGAATCCCTTCTCTATGATAGGCTGACCGCGGGGCTGGAGCCAAAAAAGCGATTCAGTCAACGACCGGGGAAACACGATGCGATAGGCTTAAGGGCAGACTTCTACGTCATGCTACTAACCTTTAAAGTGGGTGCACAAGACGGCCAAGCCGATACAAGGTTTCGGCGTCGACAGCTCAAACTGGAAGGAGATTAGTTCTATCACAGCAAAATACCGCGTTTCATAGGTCGAATCTGAGAGTGCCCATTACTGAGCCAAGCTTTCAGCCGTGGGTTCATTTGCTGACTGGTAGCTAGACGTTAGGGCAGTTGGTGGTTGGCTGGTAGGTTTCACCCGAGGACTGATACAGATATTGGCAGACATGTGCTGAGCTTTGACGGTCGAAGAGGTTGCTTGTGAGATCATGCACATTCACCTTAATTCACCCATCATATCTATCAAACCCCGAATGCCGGGATCAAACTGAATGCATCCCCAATCTCCAACTTTACCTAATCTGGTGAATATCCAGTATGTGATCGTCAGGGTATCAGCTCCCGCGCCCCGGCAATCCTGGCATCTAAACGTGGTTGAGGCATCGATAGCCTTGGGCCTAGTTATCACAAAAGTTTGGGGTATTCAAGCTTCAGGATCGTAAACATCGTTACCCCTCGTTTCCTCGCCTTATTCCTATCTAAGAAGTCCGGCGACATTTCCGTCATAGATAATGAAACCTGTCTATCTCCTGCACGCACGTGACCGGTTCGTCAAAGATAAGGAACCGTAAAAGCGTTGTGTATCATGATATGTACAGGAGAGATATGTAATGTTGAAGCTATCATCGCGTATCTTCAACCCCGACCTCCGTTGTAATCAGCGCCGCCAGCCTTCCTCAACCGCACGACGATATCCCCCTCATCCAGCTCGGACCGATCCCCCGTGGTGACCGCGATGCTATGATGCGAGAGCACCCTCTTGACATCGCCGCTCTCGATGCTAACGCGCGCCTTGCGCATGACCTTTGTGTTCTCGCCGATCCAGACGACGAGCGCAAACTTGACGCGCTTGCTCTCCTTGTCGTTGGCGTACTCGACGCGCACGTAGCCGTACTGCACCTGCCCGTCGTCCAGCTCCTTGACCATCTCGGCCAGACCGCCTGTTCCCGTCTTGGTGAGGCTCAGCTTATTCCCCACGGCGGATGCGTACGAGATGAGCAGCCAGTTTGTCTCGTCTTTGTCTGAGCGCACGGCGTCGTAGGCTGCGCTGACCTCTGGTGCGTCGAGACCCGACATTGTGATAGGTATGTTGCAGATATTGGGATTCGGGTCGGTGCGTCGCTTCGAATCAGATTGTAGATAGGCACAGTAGGCTCGGCGCGAAAGGAATAAACTGGGCCGTGTGAGTGAGATCAACCAACAAAAGCTCTGTATCGGAAGACGGCAGAGGAATACATACCTAGAGAAAGGGTTCAACAAGCTTGGATCAGGCCTCAAAAGACAAGACAAACTCAGGAGTTCAGGGGCCCTCTCTCTCTCTGTGCTCTGCCTCCCGCCTCCCCTGCACTGGAAAAAGCCACGGCTCTACTGGGAAAAGCTCGGCTATGTACGGAACGCACTCTGGAAGCCCGCCGATCCATATTTTGTGCATTTGACGCTAGAAGAGAAACGGAACAACTCCGTTCTGTTGGTCTCACGCCAAGAGCTTTGGTAGTCCAGGATCCTGACACGGTCACTCGTGAAAAAAGGAGCTCGTCGAGAATATCGTGAGGGAAACGTTGCAGCTTCAGCTCAGGGGCTGATCCGGATCCTCTTACCGGAGACCCGTTCTTCCTCGTCTACAGTAACACTCCACGATTATAATCGTCGGAATATTTAGTATTTGCTTTTGTTGTACGTAAGAAGCGCGGGTTGGCGACAGATTCCTTTCCCCTCCCCCGTGGGACACTAGGAAGATTCATCTAGGCGACGATGGTAGGGCTTGGTGTGTTTTGAGGGGGTTCAAGATGATACCAGACACTGTAACATTTTGCTCAGATAGATACCAGTATTTACTCCGTACTCGCCTGCTTTTTGGCATAATTCCTGATGTCTCAAGCTGGCACTGCGATAATCGCCCAAGGAACCAATAACATATCCCCAATCAATTCTTTCCAACGACGATCTGAACTGCACTGCTCAAAGAGACGGCAAAAATTACTGACAGGACAGCACAATCGGGCCGAGACGGTAACATTTGCGGGGGCTGCTTACGGTGCTCCAGCGCTGTAGAAATCCACCGTCGCCCGCCGTTTCACTCGCAAAACTGAAGAGTGCCCTGTAGCGAGGCGGAGGAGGGCCTTGTAAGTGGATATCCAGCAGACCAGGATGTCCCATGGCCCAGTGAAATTGTTGTATAACTTTTCGTAATGAGAAAGAGGGAAAATGTCTCAATTAATGGGACTCGATGGACAGAGAAAACCGTCAGAAATACGGCGCCCATCGAGATCGTACTGTAATAGTCCGTAAAAAATTGAAGATCTCGGGTTTATCGCTGTAATACAGAGTAAACTCAATCAGGTGCTGATCAGCTTCTGCAAGCAATCCTTTTTGCATTTGAGGAAGAATTCTAGACTTTTTCTTTTTTAACAAGGGTCTTTTTAATATTACCTGTCATATCGAGCTTGATCCCCCGAACTCAGTAATTTACGGAAATTGAGCGACCATTAAATCCCGACAGTCCAATAATTGACCATTAGTTACCTTGATATTGTATCCCGTCTTTCTCGGTAGCCAGAAGAACAATAGTGTCCTTTTACTAGCAGGCTCTGGGGTGGCAATGCATCGTATGATGTGCTTGCGAACCAACTGAGAGATGGCCTTGCCCATGTCTTTTGCGTGTTGGTTCAGACGCATGAAGTGAACATACGACTACGGTGAGCTTGCGACGGTCTCGGGATAGGGAGGTTGCTTCCGTGTCAAAGCTTGTTCGTATATTTGTTGCCACTGGTGGTATGGATGATCGTGCGTTGAAACGTTCGGATGTTAACGATTGGGCTTTGGCGACTTGAAGTCTCTGATTGACCTTCATATGCTTTCGAACTTCCACGAGTACGCGGCAATAAGCACTAAAGCTGTACGGCGCGTGAATGACCCCTGAGGGCTTATGCTTGGACAATCACATGCTGGGTATTTAAGCTTAAACACATGTGCAAGGTTGACTTGCGTTACTGCATCCTCGGCCCCCAAAGCCTTCAATATGCGAACCCCGAGACCTCAGTTAGATACATTCGTATAATCTTGGCGTTGTGATGCATCATGAACAGATCTCGGCATTGGAAGACCACGAAAGATGAGATAAATTACTATAGTAACTACTCCTCAGGGAACAAGAAAATATCAGACTTTAATATAGGATATAATAATGAACTTATTAATGCATATCCTGAATTTAGTAAAGATAACCCTAAACTTATGCTGATTTACCCAAATCTTCTTGCCATTGGGGACCAAGCTCTTGTTTTCTTTCCTCCCCTAGCTACCCACTCCTTCGCCCCTGAGGTAAAGAAAGCTTTGTGAAAGTCTTCCAGAGGTAAGTAAGGGGGACCCTTCTATATTTAAAATGGAAGCATGATCTTCCGCAGGGCGTTGAAACAAAGTGTCATGGTCGAAGCGTATGTTTAGCCCCCTGTGTCTCGAGCAGAGTCTTAAGCGTTTCAAGGCACTCGTTGAAGCATTGGGCAATCCGGACAGGAACGAACAGTTACAAATGTCGTGGACTACTTGGATGAGCATGGGTCTTTGAGGGAGTGAATATTGCGATGTGTCAAGTTGTTCTGTACCAAACTGCTTGTCATGGACTCATCGATTTAGCTGAGCATTGACATCTTTCGACCAACAGGCACAATTTGGATCCTAAGATCTAGAGTAGACAAATTGAGAGATAACTCGAGAAGCATGTCATGAATGAAGTATATCTTGCAAGATAATTGTTACAAAAGGAGCAGAGATAGTTTTTTTCAACGTTTACCGAAAGTTATCAATCTGATCAACTTGTTAAATCATATACCAGATAGGTCACATCTAGAGATAAGTCCATGCCTAAGAATTACTTCTCACTATCCCAGAGGCTAAGAGCCGAGCAAGATCTGTGAAAGGCATGATTTTGTGCATTTGGCACTTGCTGAAGAGTTTCAAGCAGCCTTCAACATTTCCCATAAAATTCGAGATAATAACTAGGTATGATCCCGATCGTTTATGGAGTTTGGGCGATATGAGAAGCTTAATAGCAAAAATGTTATAAAAAGGCAGCTTTTATATATCCTTTCTTGTATGCTGAGAAGGGTCGGAGAGAGGACTCTTACTATCATAAGACACAACGATAAAAGACGTAGACTATCCTTTCAGCGCTGGATCACGGAAAGCATGTGGCTTTTATAATTCTTAATCAAGGTTCTGTTTTCGGTAAATTATCCTTTGAAGCCAGCCTAGGGATCTTTCATTGCTGAGTTTTGAATCTGACGGGGCGACTTCTTCTTGTTGTCATGTCGATTGCACCTAAAACCGGTTTGAATAAATAGTAGTTTGTATATATAACATGACTGCGACGGGCTGAAAGCCGATATATTAGGGTCTAGTCGCTTTGGAGAAGCTGCATCCTTCCGACATCAATGCATGAACCCAAATGGCTCTGGTTTCTGCAATGTCCAAGACTCCAAATCATCCAATGCTCCTGAACCAGCTAATGTTCTTATTTTTACAGATTTCCCGTGAAAGCCGTCTTTTTTGTGTCGATGGTATTACCTCGAGTCTATAGAATCACTGCAATCAACGTGACTTAGCCGACATGCCTGCGGGCGTTATGTTACACTTGGACCTCGTCGAATTAAGCTTATTTCTTAGCCGACCAGTCTCACAGGTTTCATCTAATAGAGTTCAAGTAGCGAATTGCTTCTTTGGGAAGGAGACGCTGGCATCCTTTGTAGATATACGTGATTTGTGTTCACTATGGCAATGGCTTCTATCTGATGCTGTCCAAATTGGAATATGATAATGGGAAATTCGCTATGTCGAATCGTCGAGGGTATATCTTAAACTGATTTATCTACAAAGAACATCAAGAGACATTTACTGGTTGACCTTTGAAACAACTGGATCTGCCGTCTTCTCTCCATGTCCTCCCTCTCGTTCACTTGCTCCATCGCCGAAACTTCCAGAGCTTTCCTCATCAGACACTCTCGAGTCGATCGCAGTACCCTCGTAACCACCCTTGACAAGCTGGGGGTTTCTACGAGCCCACCATAGGAGACCAAGTTGCACGAAAACCGATGCAAAAGACATCGCCGTAGCCAGTGGAAATCCGATAGGATATTGTGGCGCGTCTGCAACTCTGAAGGCACGAAGTGGAATCGTCGCGTGACCGATATACACGATCATAACCGTGAGGGCAACAACAATCGCTCTCGCTTCTGGCTCCTTTCGCATAATTTCCGCAAACCACGCCATCAGCGATGGAGCTCCGGCGTTGGCAGCGTAGGCCATGAAGTAGAATGCCATAACGACCTTCTGATCTGAAGGCCAGGCACAAAGAACGCAAAGCAGGACACCAAACGAGAACGTAGATCCAGTACTGATCTGCCATCTCCAGTGTTTCCAATCAGACAAGCCGTTCAAAATAAGGTTGGAAACAATCTGTAGAGCATAACCGCCCAGGGGAAGGACATTGACCTGGTATGTGCTATACATACGGTTTCCAGCTTCATCTTTAAGACTTTCGATGTAAAGGACAAAGTAAGAAGTGGCGCGGTGTGCCCAAGCACTGAGAGCAAAAGCAACGAGGAAGAAGTACGTCACAGGATGAACGACCAACCTGCGCAACTTCTGCTTCAAGACAGCCGGAGGGATAAGTTTCGACGTATTTGCGCCAAAGCCCTCCATACGCTCACGAGACAACCTCTTCTCATCCTCCGTCAACCACTTGGCCCGTGTGTACGCAGGTGTATCAGGAATAATAAAGAAGCCAACGATTCCCTGAGCGATGGTGATGACGCCCGAAACGATAAATAGCCACTGCCAGCCGGCGATTCCATGGGCGCCGTTTAGGTTACGGTACAGAGCGGCTTGGAGGGCGCCGAGAAACATGGCTCCTGCGACATCGGAGACGTTGAAGCAGGCGATTCGGAAGGCGAGTTCTTTGGGGGTGTACCAGTTGAAGATGAGGGAGACGACGCTGGGCCAGAAGACGGCTGAGAAGAGACCGAGGAAGAAGCGGAGGGCGTAGACTGTTGTTGCGTTCTGGGCTTTGCAGGTACTGTTGTTTATGTAAGTGAATTATGAAAGACCACTCTGGCATAGACGCTTACACTATGACAAAGAGACCCCAGATGATCTCGCAAGTAGGAAGAAACAGAGATGGGCGGACCTGGAACTAGTTAGCATGGTCCAAAGCACCAAGGTTGTTCAACTCACCCTCGTCTGAGCCAATTGTCCAGGAACAAGACCAATGGCATATCCGATAGAGAAGTAGGTGTTGAAAAAGACCAACTCATTACCATACAAACCCAAAGCTTCTCGCATTCCCGAAACATATGCCTGTGTCGTTGCAGACTGATCCATCTCCTTCATGATACCAGCAATAAAAGTCCACGTCAAAAGCAGACAATCAAGCTTGAGAATCAAGACATGTCTAGGATTGCGAAAATAAGGTATCGCTTTGGAGATATGTTTAAAGATGCCCGTTTGAGGAGGATATGTCACAGTCTCAGCTGTATCCGTCCGTTCAGTCGCCATGATCACAGCTTTGTCCAAGTATAGAAACTCAAAGATGATTGAAACACATCTGATAGAATGCGTAAAAGACTGCTCAGGTTATATACCATCACGACCCTGTCTTCACCTCATCCCCATCCCGAAAAACCATGACAGATGTGAAACTCGAGATAGGAATTTAGCGGGTCACTCCCGCGTCTGCAGTTCTCGCGTCATTCGCCGCCCAAAGAACGACATTCTCCTAAACGGGCGATATCCGTCGGCCAAGACCCGACGCTTGCAGGTTAAGCTTATATCTTTATCACTGCCGATTATGTGCTTTATTATCATGCGACCGTCTGCTCAGATCTATACCTTTTCGAAGGGAGGAGGCGGCCCGATCGCGAATGTATCAAGCTTGACAGGGAAAATTAACGGATCTGGTAATTCTGCCGCATCGCGTGTTTATTTCTTATAAGTGGGGGGACGTGGTATAAGCGAAAATTATTGCCAAGAACAGGCATGTCGCTTGATATCGCGAGATTGTTCATGGGTTGTGTAGATAGACTTGCGTTCAAATAGCAACCTGATAAAAGTCAACTGGATCCAAAGCACTCAAAGTTGTCATGAGCAATGCAGGAACTTGGAACCCCGGTAATCGAGGGAGCGGCTGATTTGGTACAGTGTCGGATCATACGATTCAAGAGTGTAGAGCATCATCGATATCAGAATAACAAGGCAAAAGTGCAGGCTCTTGTTGTTAGCTTGAATCTCTATTCTACGTGTGATCGATTTAGAATGCAGAAAAAAAAAAGTTCGTTATATGTCAAAGGTGTATTTTGAGGCCCCCCAAGGCCTGCACTCGCATCTCATAGGTAGCCTACTTGCACTTTACAACACCACTACAAACAATTAGGCCTATCAAACCTCACCCGTTAGAAGGTGCAGCTGTAGTATTTACGCTACAACATAGACTGACACGCCCGATTACCGTGAGTAGCTTTAGCTTTCCTTTCTTAGGCATCTGTGGTTGCAAAGCGGTCTTCCCTCTAGTGTCAATGTCTATAAAGAGGGGCTCTTCTTCCAAGAATATCTGGAAGAATATCCAATATTAACAGCTCTTGTGTAAGTTTGCCACTTTCAAAGCACTGCTTGCAACAGTCAAAGCGATTTCAACCTGCCAAGATCCTACTCAATCTATCTTTTCTGCGAAATCTCCATGTATATCCCCTCGCCCTATGCTTTGAAGAAATATGACTAACTGAGAGTAGCCACATCAAGATGTCTTCAGAATGGAAGCCTGATTACCAGAAAGAGGATAATGGTGCTCCAGTCTATGACCAAAAGGAGGAGCAGCCTGGTCCAGCATATGAGGACAACTCCGCTGAAGTTGTCTTTGAGGGGGGCAGTGATTCCGGAAGTGGCTGGAATACTGATGAAGCAAACGAAAGCTTGTCTGACAGCTCATCCTCTAGTGGGTCGTCGTCTTAGTTGAGGAGCTTGGAAGTCTGATGACTAACATGATGTAAATTCTTGGACATCGAGTAACGAGCGAGAACAAACACCCTGTTGCGTATGTATTAGGAGTGAGTGTAGTGCAGTGATAAATGGACTCCATGATTTTGAAGGCCACATCACCAGAAACCGCATTCTTGTCTTGCCAGGCTTGCTTTAGGGAACCTAGATAATTAAAATGGCTGGGTATCTCAGAGGACAACCACAAGGAGAGTCACATTCTTTACGTGTTTCAAGTTTCGTCATCCGCATGCTGGTGACTGAGACATAAACAATACAAGAGTCAGCCAAAACACCCAGTATCAAAGTAGGAACTCAGCGATATGATTGTCAAAGTTTGAAGTCACAATGCAAGTGATGATAGTTGAAAGCAAAAAGAGCGTCATTATTAGTTGACTACAGATAGGCTATTCCCCTAAACCCCAGTAGAATTGAAACTGCATTAAGTCTAACTACAAAGTCAGTGGCACAAGACAATGCCACCTTTTGTATTTGGATCTTCCCAAAGAGAAAACCAGAAAGGAAGGCAAACGTTCAAGATCAGAAACTCTCAAGTCAAAGCTGTGTGAAGTCGCTTAGAGAAGAGCGGCAACAGCAGCGAGGAGAGCAAGAGCGCTGACGGCCTGCTTGCCAGCGCTGCTGATAGTGACGGGGACACAGTGGTCACCCTCGCAGCTGGAACCGCTCTCGCCCTTGGAGCCAGAGCCCTCGGAACCAGAGCTTCCCTTGGAGCCGGAACCCTCGGAACCGGAGCTGCCCTTGGAGCCAGAGCCACCGTTGGAGCCGGAGCCGCCGGAGCCGCCGTTGCCTCCGCTTCCACCGTTGCCTCCATTGCCGCCATTTCCACCACTGCCTCCGTTACCACCCTTTCCGCCGTTGCCACCGTTACCGCCGTTGCCACCGTTACCGCCGTTGCCTCCCTTGGAGCCACCGCCGTTGGTAGGGCAGGTATCCTTGGTGCAGCTGGGGACCTCAGCCTCGTGGCACTCAGCGGGGGTACCCCAGGAGTTCTCCCAAGGCTTGTAGACGACATCACCGTGCTCGCAGACATCGCAGTTAGCGGGGACGAAGAAGTTGTCGTGGCTGTACCAGTCCTTACACTCCTCAGGCTTGTAGACAGTAAGACCGTGGCAGCTGCCGTTAGAGCAGTACTTAGGGACGTATTGAGATCCACCCTGGCAAGAGCAGGCCTCGGAGATGTAGACGAGCTCGCCGTCGCAGTCCTCACCGGGGTAACCAACGAAGATGTAGACAACCTTAGAGCCGTTGTCGTTCTCGGGGTAGCACTTGCCGTTGGAGCAGACGTAGATGGCAGTGACGGTCTGGGTCTCAGTGGCAGTGGCATCGGAGATGGTGGTGGTGAAGGTGGTGGTCAGGGTAGACTGGTCAGTGACGGTAGCAGTGAGGACATCGGTGATGGTGACATCAGGGCCATTGACAGCGACGTAGACAGTGAGGCGGATGGTGTTGGAGATAGCCTGGCGGGCCTGGATGCGGCTGCGGCGAGTAAGAGGAGCATCGCCACCACAGAACTCAGAGTCATCACCGGGGCACTCGATGTCACACTGGTCGGAGTCGACACGGCTGGTGTTCTCACCGTCGATCTCGTCACCGGCATAGCAGTCCTCATCGTGGACACCAAAGTAAGCACGGCCCTCGGCAAGGCTGGCGCAGAGGTTGAGATCCATGGAGCCAGAAGATTGGAGAAGCTCGAAGGTAGGGAAGCCCTCGGTGGAACCGACACAGCCGAAGAAAGCAAAGTCAAGAATGGAGCCGGGGAAGCCAGGAGCAGATGTAGCAGAAGATGTGGGCTCAGTGGTCTCAGTACCGGTCTCGGTGCCAGTCTCGGTGCCAGTGGGCTGGATGGTCTCGCCCTCAGAGTTGGTGGTAGCACCCTCGGAGTTGGTAGCAGCAGTCTCGGTCTCGGTGCCAGTCTGGGTTCCAGTAGGGAAGACAGTCTCACCCTCGCTGTTGGTGGTGGCACCCTCAGAGTTGGTAGCAGCGCCAGTCTCAGTACCAGTCTCAGTGCCAGTCTCGGTGCCAGTGGGCTGGATAGTCTCGCCCTCGGAGTTGGTGGTAGCGCCCTCAGAGTTGGTGTTGGTAGGCTCAGCGGTGTCAGTGGTGTCAGTAGAACCGCCGTTGCCGCCACCGTTACCGCCGCCAGGGTTGCTGGAACCAGGGGGACCGGCAGCAAGGTTGGAGACCTCGAGCTTGGAGGAGCTAGCACCGCAAGACTGAACAAACTCGAGGTTGGGGGGGCTGCCAGTGGAAGGTGTGTTATCAGAAGACTTGGAGCTAGATCCGGTGGAGAGACCCTCGGAGAAGATGCTCACACCGTCAGCGGTGACATCAAGAGTGCAGTCGGTCTCAGCACGCTTCTGGGTCTCGATGAGCTCGACGAGGATCTCGAAGAGGATGATGAACAAGTTTCCAGCGGGGAAGCTGGAGAAGACGTCGTCGGGGATGCCAATGGAGAACGAAGCAATGCCATTGGGACCGGCGAACAGGGAACTACAGGGTGATTAGAGTTTGGGGCTAGGACACGGGCCGTTTGGCGAGTGGACTTACACGGCGATGCTTCCATCAGGGCGAGTGACGAACGAGGCGCCGGGTCCCAGATTGGCACCGCTGAGATCGACAGGCTGAGCAGCCTCAGCAGAGCCGGTGGGAGCAACGTCGGAGGTAGTGGTAGCGGATTCAGTAGCAGGGATACTGGAGTTGGTGAACCGCTGACCCATGACGCTCGAGGCCGCAGCCAGGAGCAGACCGGTAGAGAAACGCATGATTAGGTTTGTAGCTTATTGAGCGAATGTATTAAAGAATGAATGAATTTGGTTTGTAAACGAATGGACCTGGTCCTCGATGGGAAGATTGAGAGTGAGGATGAGATGAGAATATTCTGGACAAGAACACCAGCCTCTATATATACAGATTTCTGCACATCACTTCATCAATTCCTCACTGCATGATATTTGGGGTACTCACCCTTGGGAATATTGGTCTCTTGCATGCAAACATTCCTCATACACGGTTGCTAGATCCGAAAGCATGCAAGGGCGATACCATCACTCCACCTGGTGTGGACCAAAAGAGAAAATGTCTCACCAGCATAGGCACGATAAACCAGTCTAGACGATAGTATTCCATTCTTCAAGGTTTTTGTCTAGCTATTTGCAGACTACCGCTCGAGCTACGACTTTTTTGCTTTCGTATTTTTGGAGTGTGTGCTTTTGGGTGTTGAAGATATGGAAGCGGCCCCCCTATGTCTCCCTTGATAAGGCAATTTCACCAACGAATTCCAACAACGGTGGTTTCTGGTAAACAATACCAGTATAGAGAAATGCATAGGCTTGGAGTGGTAGCATGTTTTGCAAGGCGTACCAAGCTTTTGTTGACCAGCCATGCCAAGGTCGTTATCAAACCACAGCAATAAAGTTATACCCGCACATATCTCCCCCAGGTGAGATAACAGAGACAAACCATTGAAGCCAAGATTTGCAAGAAATGCACAATACCTTAGTTTAAAGTCAAACAATCCTTTCCACTTATCACATTTCCCCATTAATGCCCGTGACAACAGGCTATACTGACAAACCCCCTCATCTGGTGGCTTCAGCAACAAAATTTCAAAAGGCATGTTCGGGCTCAGACACGGCGGTCCAGTAGGGTGAAGAATGCGTGTCACAACCGCACCCAAGAGTTTACTGGATGAACACAGCCAGTGAGATATCTGTGCCTTGCAGGAGGTCGGACGCGTAAGTGGTAATTTACAGTGTTTCTCCCGCAATTGCTTAGCTAGGTATGTGGCTGGGAAATTCTTGTGTGTGGTTGAATGTTGCACTTGCGATCCTGCCGTAAGCCCTTTTGGATGATTCTGTCTGAATGGTTGCGGAGATATGGTGTGGTTCAGATTACCGGAAACAAGGAACCGGCGATGGAGTCATTTGATCATGTCTTGGTCTAACATAGTGTGTCGTCCCCAACGATCGCGCAGTGGATTCAAGAAAGATATCGATCGCGAGATACGACCTTACAACGGTTCATCATACTAAACAAAACAACAGGCCCAAGCTTCATTATTTACTCCGGCTGGTGACATGCATACAATGCCATGTTCTGTATATCAGGATCTGGATGTCACTGATGCAAAGGCAAAGAGACTTCGTGATTATTGACGGGAATCTACCCTACGCTATTCCAAGAAATCCGCAAGAGTGACAGCGCTTATTCTTTAGCGTTTGAACTAAACGGCAGCCCAGTTGAGCGCCGTTTGCGGTTCGACGTTTGGTGGAGCGTTGGAAAGCGTTGGGACTTGTTGGTGTTAGCGCGCCTAATCACGTCAATCACTTGGAGCAAGGTTTTTGCTATCACGGTAATATTCGGATCGGGAAGTCAATTGCAGTGCGGAATAGAGCCTAGTGATGGGTTTTGCACCTTGATGATTACTGAAGTCGTGATGCTTAGCTTCAATATCGCTCATGGGCTACTACTCGGCAGCCCGCCGTTCCGTCGTATAGCAAACGTGAGGAATGAGACGAAAGCATGCAGTGAATTACCCGACATCGAAGCGAATTGCGCGCCTGCAGGATCTCCCTCCCTTTCCAAACCCAGTCCCCTCCAGCCTTGTAAGGTGACCTAGCGCCTTACTCGCACGGAGATCAAACCCGCAGTAAATAATTCCCCTGCATCGGCCAGCCCTTCATTTCTTGCACAAGGCGGAATGCAGGATTTGTGTCTCAGGAACAAGCTTTGGCTCCCGAGTCCGAGGCTAATTGGCGAACAAGAGAGGTGTGAGACACTGCAAGGGTGGCCCCTATGTCGAGATGTTGTGATGGAATGTGAAGTTGGGAAGAAAGAGGGGGGGAAGTCGAGCGGTGATCGTTGGAATGGGGTTATGAGATGTCTATGACGATGGGAATAATTGGGGATGATTTAGGGGAACAGGGGAGGACTGTGAGAATGTGGAGATAGGAGAAGGAGGCTCTAACAATTACTGAGACATTCTCATCTTGCCCGCCTTTTGCTTGTTGACAGTCCTTACTTGGAGGAGAGATCACTGTTGCTAATCGCAACAAAGTAAATATTGGTCAACTGTTTTATCGAACAGTTTTTCAGTCTAAGAAAAAGAATAACTGTGTTGCAATAATTAATATGACGCCTTCCAGCTCACTGGGGGAATAACTCGACGTACTCGTTGAGCTGCTACAGAGAATTGATTGATCGATTGCTTCAAAATGTCGTGCTTACCCTGTACTCCAACATGGTGTGACATTGTCTTGGAAGCGCGGATATCCGGCAAAAGACTCGTGTTGATGACGAAAGTTAATCGCAATTCATTCTTCCAAGGGATCCTTCAAATGAAGCATTTTTGGGCCTGATTACATCCAAAAGCGGCGATATGTTGTGAGCACGAAACCCTCGTATCTTCCTTTTACCGACCCGTCTTCCCGGATCACATCGCAAACGGCCTCGTGGAATTGACTTTTGGACCGTTTTCCTTGGCAAGCCATTTCCAGTTCGACACATGGTCTACACATGGATTCAATGACGTCGCACGACGTTACACTACTTACGTTCCATTCATCGATCACGATTAACTTAGTCCGTCCATCGCTTACAAGTGGAGGCTGCACGAGTCACGACAAATGGGGTAAAACAAACTGGGGAGAGCAATTTTGTATATCAAGCGATAGACTGCCAATTAAAGTGTGCATTTCCATTTTCCAAAGCACATGAACCCAATTATGATATCCATCAATATTTTACGCACCGCCCAAATGCTAGATGCACGCAAACATTATTTGAACCGTTTCCAAATTATCGACATAGAATGATCGAAGCAAAAAACATCCATCCAATAGTAGGTAGCTGCTTACAGCTGGAAAGCACCAGCAGCCATGGATGAGAAGAGCAGAGCACCAATGGCAAGGCCAAGGGTGTTGATGCTAGACTTGGGAGCGAAGCCAGCAGCGGCGTTTCCACTCTCAGTAGAAGTCTCTGAGCTAGAGGAGCTGGTGCCGGTGCTGGTGGAGGTACCAGAAGCAGTGCCAGTAGAGCTCTTATCATCATCGTCGTCGTCGCCGTTGATGACGCTAGCCTGGGCGGTAGCGGGGACGTCGGCGTCCTTTGTCTTGGTGGTCTTCTTGCTGCCGCTGCAGAAGACGTCCGCGTCGGGGGCGCCGTTGGCGTAGAGGCACTTTGCAAGCTCGCCGATGGTCTGGTCGAGGGCAACGCAGTAGAGGCCGCACTTGTTGTAGTAGCTCACGATCTTGGCGTCACCGCAGCACTTCTGCATGATCTCGGTGTGGTTGTCCTTGAAGGGCATGGCGCAGGTGTTGTCCTGGTTGGGGGTGTCATAGAGGTTTGTGCAGGCCGTGGGGACGGCGCTGGCGGTGCTGAGGGTTGTGGAAGACATGATGACGGCTTGTTTGTGTAAAAAAGTGTGTATTAAAACTTGAAAGAATAACGATTGTAGGTGAAGAAAGATATTAACGAATGTTTGGTGATGGAGATGATGGAGGAACAGAAAAAGTTACGCGTCGGCTGAGGGATGGGCTTAGCATGGGACGGGTCAGTTTTTGTCTCTGGCTAGAGGCCGCTAGGACTCGCATTAAGGGGTTAATCCGGGGTCTTGGCCTATCAGCATCGCCACTCCAAATTTAGCAGCATGGGCTAAGGCTCGTATCAAGTGCAAGGATCCATTGTGAGGAGGATCCAGTTGCTAGGCAACTTGGGTAAGGATCAGAGGCAGGTTTTTTGGGTATAGACACTACGTAAGCGGAGGAAGTCATTGTGAATGTCTTTCGATGGAGTTGATGTTGAAATAGTAGTAATCACGGAGTAGAGTTGGTGACTTTGGTGATGGTAGACGGTTGATGCAGCTGAAAAGGCAAATTGGTATGATGTAACGGGACCACTTCCCGCTCTTGGCGGCCATGGAGTATCAGATCAGTTCGGAAATTGGCTGCATCATGCACAGACGTTGGAAAATATCAACAAGGAAGCCTAATGGAAGCCTGACAGCGTTTTGACGTTACGCCACATTGAATACAGTAACCCTATAGAAACATCGCGAAAGTTGAGTTTAGAGCCGAATTATTGATGGAGACTGAGGAAGCTATTGGAAGCGTGGAGATTGCGATCGCTTACCTTCAGACATGGTGAAACTGCTAGCCTTTTATAAGCGATGCTTATATCATGTGACAGTCACGAACTGTAGCGTGGACTTGAGATCGATATTATTTGGATCGCAAGGAACATTTAAAGAAATACGGATACTATCCCATGCATCGCTAGCTGCGCGGTAGTCGCCATGCAATGTTCCAAGTTTGACCAGTTGACTATAGTCAGGGATGCTTTATACTCGACACAAATTCATTCTATAGATAGCCAACTCCACGAGTGTCACCTCATTATTCTGTTGATCCGACTACTCTCATTGCCAATTCATCAGCTAGCATCTTTTCCTTCTCATCCGCCAACCAAGCAGGATTCGTCTCAAATCTGGGGTCCAGCCAGAAACAAGCTTCATCTCCATCCTTGAGCATTTTCCGAATAGGCTTCGCTCTAACATGTCCCCCGATATAGAACAGCGCCCAACGAACAGCCCCAAAGACTGAGACAAAACTATACAGCTGCTTGTATATAGGATAAGTAGCGATGGTGACAAGCCCAATGCGCATATCAGGACGGTGCCAACAACTGAGATAGTTGTAGAGAAGGGGGGGAATACAGGCGACAAAGGCAAGACTGAAGAAGAAGATCCAGTATTCCTTATGCGCGCCGAGAGCGACAAGAACGGGAATACGGACCCAGTCGATGACTAGACAGGCAAGGATGTAAAGAAAGAGTCCCTTTTGCATGAGAACTCCTTGGATAGTCCGTTGACCGTTCATGCGGAATAGGTGACGCATGATCTTCCAGATCAGACTATGCCTTCCCATCTCCCATGACTTGATCCTCTGCTTGCACCAGTTCAGCCCCGGACCAAGCACAGTCGCCGGAACTTCAGTCGCAAGCGTAACCTGCGCATCAAAAGCAATGCCCTTGCCAAGACGCATAATAGAAAACCCAGCATTCGCGTCTTCCGCAATGAAATCCATAGGATGATATTTCGAAAGCAGCTCAACGAAGATATCGCGATCAACGAACCACCCAGCGCCGTGGGGGAAGTTAACGCCGCATGTACGATCCTCAGCTAGTTTGACAAGGCCGGCCATGCGGTACTCGCAGTCTTGCCAAGAAACCATACCTAAGGGGGTGTTACCGTCTGCATCAGTGCCTGCTAGAGGAAAAGCAACGGCGCGTAGGTGGTCGTTCATGAGATGAATTGGATGGCGGTAGTTTTCGGGAAGAGAGACGTCGTCGTCTGTTGTTAGGATGTACTTATAGTTCTTGGCTGCTAGGGAACCGACGAGTTGAGCTGCGTTCTTTGAACCGATAGGCGACCAGATATAGACGAGTTCGGGATGCAGATTCTTGAGCCAGTGGCGGAAGGAGAGGTCTTGTGGATGGCGAGATCGACCGTTGTCGATGATGAAGATGTCTTGAGGTCTGAAATGGGGATATGCAGACTCGATCACCTTTCGTAGGGCTTCGCGGTCTGAGTTGTGACATGGAATCACAAAGGCAGTCTCCCAGGCCTCCGTGACGGCCGCCACCACGCCGCGCTCCAGATCGCCAGGACTCTTCTCATTAGGGTTTAAAATACCCAGCCCATAGGTATCTATAGGTACCCATTTAATAGGGGTATATACCTAGAGATACCCATTTTAGATGCCTACCTATAGGCAGGTACCTAGATAAGATAATTATATAGATATAGGTACTTATAGGTAAAGATTAGTTATAAATTAATACCTAGATAAAAATTTAATTACTTATAATATATATCTTTAATTTATAGTAATTAAATATAATAATTACTTTAAATTAGTAGTAAATTAGTATCTTATAAGCCTTTACTCTTAATGCCTTAATAAATCCCTTAAGAAAAAACATAAAACTATAATAGCTTAGTTATTACCTTAGACTTAGTCTTCTAGTATACTCCTATATATATCTTTACTATTATTCTATAGCTCTTAATTAGGCTTATTCTTACCTCTATTCTATATCTCTTAATTAATCTTATCCTTACCTCTATCCTATATCTCTTAATTAGATATAGCTTTATCTTTATTTAGCTTATTAAAAGCCTTTTTAAGTCTAGCTACTAGATCTTCTAGGTTAACTTATATTTTAGACTTTTTCTATCTATCTTATTACTATTTTTATATTTTAGTATTCTTAGTAGTATATATTTAAGCTTTAATATATTTATCTCTTTTATAAGCTTAAATTTCTTTTAATTCTACTTAATCTTATATATACTATACTACTTAATTTTCCTTAGTACTAAAAAATAGAAGTAACTTAATAGTATTTAAATTAATTATTTACTAAAGGTAATTATTTATAGAGTTTATTATAGTATACTAAATGCAATAATATATCTATATATCTTTCTTTTAAATAGTCTTATAGCTAATATAAGTAAATAGAAGATTAATACTTAAATTTAAAATTAATTAATATAACTAATTATTATATAAGATTACTATAAATAACTTACCTTTAAAGAGCTAGTATATAAAAGCTTTAATTGCTTCTTTAAAAGTACTAATAGCATTAAGGGTAATATAAGTAAGAGCTATAGTATAGTTTCTAGTTATATTAAATATAATTTTATAGATAAGGTAGATAAAGAGGGTATATATAATAGTAAGCTTATTGCTTTTAAGAATTTAGGTTTTATAGTCCTTTATCTAGCAATTTATAATAGTATTAAAAAAAAGAATTATAGTATAAATAAACTGCTTACTAAAAGTAATAATAGAACCCTTAAGGTAAGATTTCCCTTTTAATACTTAGGCTTTATATATACTTTTTTAAGGCACTTTATTAGTAATAGACTTTTAAGGCTATTTACTACTAGTAGTCTTTTAAGCTACTTATAGGAAAGGGCTTTAGCTACTAGTTATCTTAAGTAATTAAAGAATTAAAAGTAATTATCTTAATAGATTACTATAAGAAAAAGAGATTAGAGATAGAAACTCTTAAAATAAAGAAAAGAAAAATTAAAAATTATAAAATTTAAAAGGTTATATAGTATTAAAATTTAAAGTATAAGCTTAATAGAAGTAATTATTTTAATTAATTACTATAAAAGGATTAATTAAAAAGGCTAGAATAAAAAGAAATATTAAATTTTACTTAAAACTTATAAATTTTAAAATTTAAAGGGTTTAAAAGGTTAAAGTTAAGTTAATATTAAGATTTAATCTTTTAAGTAATAAGTCTTAGTATAGTAATTTATTATAAATTTTAAGCTAATTAGAAGAAAGTATTTTACTAATTATTACCTATTTAAGATTAGTACTTTAAATTTAGGATTTATTTTTTTATTTTTACTATAATACTAGAAATTTTAATCTTCTCTTAAACTTATTTCCCTTAAACTCTTAATTTTTTAGCTTTTAAGATATAATTACCTTTAGCTATAAGAATATTAATTTTTATACTTTAGCCTCTATCTTTCTTATATATTATAGTAAAAGCTATTATTTTTTAATTTTTCTTAAAGTAGAAAAAATAAGTAATAGAAGCTAAGATAAAAAGCTTATTTATACTTATAGTAATTATTTAAGCTAATCTTCTTAAGGTATTTATCTAGTAGACTATTATATAAATAAAAGCCTAAGAAGAATTTATTAATAAATCCTTATATAAAGAAAGCCTATACTAGAATAGATATACTTCTTGCAAAATGCTATAAATATAAAACTATAAAGAAGAACTTTAATTAGCAGTAGAGTTACCTAAAGACTAAACTCTACTAATATATAGATTATCTTAATGCTAATAAGGCAATTAAAAAAGCACTTAAAGATACTGCTTTTAATAATTATAATATAGACTAGTAAGTATATTTTATTTACTAATATTTAAAGGCTAATTTAAAATAGTATTAAAAAGGGTAAATATTATAATTTCTTTAAAGATAAAGTATTTATAGTATTAACTTTTAAGGCTAATAAAATCCTATAGAATAATAATAATCCTCTCTAGGAGGATATTAATAATTTTATTAAAAAAGATAATTACTAGCTTACTTCTATTAATAAAATACTTAACTAAAATAAAAGTTAAGCTATAGTCTTACTAAAAACTAATAAATAAATTAAGTAATAAAAGATTATAGTATAAAAATATAATATTTTTAAATTAATTTAAGCTAATTATTTAAGTTAATTTTAAAATTTATATAACTTATATTAAATAGCTAATAATTACTATATTATATTTCTTATAAGTTAAATGCAATAAAATTATAAACTACCCTTAAAATATTAAGTATAAGATTAATGCTATTTAAACTAAATTTAAGTTCTCTAGATAAGTATTTATAGTAATTATTTATAGTAATTACCTGCTTATAATTAGCTATAAATAATCTATACTTTTACTTTATAGTTTAAATATCTTTTCTTAACTTAAGTTATATATTTAGTATATTATAAAACTAAAGAATTTAAAGGCATTTAAGCCCTTTAATTTATTCTTTAAATTATTTATAGATAATTAAGCTCTTATATAAAAGCCCTTTAGTAAGCTTCTAGGTTTAAGTTAAGCATATAAGGATATTCTTTCCTTTAAGTTCCCTTTAATATAAAAGTAATAGTAAAATAATATTATTATAAGATTTTATAATATACTAATTTATTATAGTAACCTTAATAGATTTTAAGTCTTTTATTATTAAAGATAGTAGATATAATAAAAAGCCTATTAATATTCTTATTAAACTAATAAACCCTTTATACTTAAAAAGATTTAATAAATCTATTGCTAGTAAAGGCATATATCTGCTATATAGGATTACCTTCTTAAGCCTCTATCTCTTTAAGATAATATTACCTTATAGCATTTAGGCCTAGGTAAGGAAGTATTATAGCATTTTAAGAGTATTAATTATCTTATATTCTAGCTTCTTATTAGAGCTTATAAGCTATTAAAGCTTATTAATATTAAACCTTAAATTACTTTAATGCTTTTAAGACTCTTTAAAGGAAAGAAATAAGTAAAAAATATATAGCTAGTATTAATATAAGAAATAAGATACTAGAAATTTTTATTTACTTAAGTTAAAGTATAATAAGGAGTTAATTAAGTTAATTATTTATAGTAATTAGTTAATATATCTTTTATTTATTATTTTAAAAAGCTATTTTAAGATTTTATATTTTTATAAATTATCTTTATTAATCTTATATTAGTATAATATAAAGTTATATACTTTATATAGATTATATATAGGTTTAAGCTTAATTATACTTAATTAAGATTTTTAAAATATAAATATTTAATTTACTTTTAAATAGTATAATAATAAAGCTTTTACTTATTTCTTAAAGTGCTTTAATTACTAATAACTAAAATTGCAAATTAGACTTTATACTTAATTTAATTTCCTAAATAATTTACTAAAATAGTAGTTATAATATAAGAAGTTTAGTTATATATTAGAGTTAATAGATATTTTAAAGAATTTTTACTTATTATATTAATATAAATAGTAGAAAGTACTTAAGAATTAACTTACTATTTTATTTTAATTGCTACTATATATAACTTTAAGGCTTTTACTTATTTTATATTATATATTTTCTTTTTAACCTCTTTAATCTATTTTTAATTTTACTTAATAGCTTTATATTTAACTATTATGATTTTTTACTATATTATAAAGTAAATCTTAAAGTATAAGAGCTTAATTATTAATTTAATTAAGGTAATAATACCTATAAAATAGTTAATAAATAAATATATATAGTAAATAAAATATTAATATAATATATACCTTAAAAAGAATTTTACTCTTAGAATTATTAAGTATTATTTTAAAAGTAATATATTTATATTATTTTAAAATTTTTATAAGTTATTAAAAAAAAAGAAGAATAAGAATTAGAAAACCTTTTTTATTTATAATTAAATTCTTATTAAGTTTAAATAAAAATAGCTCTTTTAGCTAACTAAATATAGTCTAGCATTTATATAATAAAATATACTAAAGTCTTAGGTATTACACTAAAGGCTTACTTTAACTTAATATAGCTTTAGTTTCTTTATTAAATTACTATTAATACTACTATTTATTGCCTTAGCATTAGTTATCATTTTACAGGGCAAATATACTTAATTAGGTAAATTCTATTTAATTAATTATAGCTTCATTTTACCTACTAAAGGACTCTTTAACTTTTAGGTGTAAACTCTTTCTTACACATAGAATTTTTTTTATCCTATATAATTAACTTTATAGAATTAAAGTTATAAGGGAGTTGTAGATTTAGCTAGGCTTTTTGAAGCTCTTTAGCTGGTTAGGTGATGTATTTATTATAATTAGAGTTACTTAAGATACTGCAGCCTAAAGGTAACCTTATTAATTAAGTTTATTAAGACTTTAGTCTAGCTAGAGACTTTATTATTAATACTTTTATAGCTTATTAGAATACCTAGATCCTATTTATTAGTTATTACTAGATTAAAGCTATAAAAAAAATAGCTTTAGTTTATTATAGCTAAGATTAATTAATATAATTATAAATCTTCTAGTTTAAAGTTATTAAGTAAGGTAATAATCTTTTATAGTAATCCTTTTTAAAAATTTCTTTTTACTTTTAAACTAATTTTAAGTTATATTTTATTACTAAAATATCTTTATAAAGCTTACTTAGCCTTAAACTAATTATACTTAATAAGCCTTTTTATATTCTATTTAACCCTTTTACTATTAATGCCTTTTTTTTAATAAAAAATAATATAATAGTAGATATTATATATTAAATCTATACTTAGTACTTTCTATTTACTTTAATTACTAGAATTAAAGGCTTTAAAAATCTTCTAGGGAAAAAGAAACTCTTCTAGCTAATTTTAATTTAATTAAAATCTATAGAGATTAAATAGAAGACTATAAATTATATACTGCTTTTACTATATTACTCTAATATATTCTAATATATCTAGAACTAGTATATTAAGTATATATAGGCATTTAAACTTAGCTATTTATAAGAAAAAGGCTTCTAGAATAAGGATATTTAAGGGAATTAATATAATATATTTTAATTTTAATATAAGTATATTTATAGTAATTAAATATAATAATCTTAGCTTACTCTTAATAGATTAATATTACTAAATAGTAAATAAAATCTATTTATTATCTTATTTATTTTATTACTAGTAGCTATTTATTTATAAATATTATAGCAAATTTAGCATTTTAATAGCTTATAGCCTTTATCTTATTATACCTTTAATTACCTAGTAGTCTAACTCTTACTAAATAAATTTAAAATAAGTCTTTATCTTTATAAGAGGCTATTCTTTAAACTTTCTCCTTAAAGGCTAAAGTCTCTCTTATATTAGATATATAGTTAATACCTTATAATAAGTTTACTATTCTTAGTATCTTTACCTATTTTCTTAATACTTAATAGTAACTTAAAAGGGTTATACTTAGATTTATTAATATATTTAAGGATTAAGGTAAAGTTATATTAAACTCTTATATAATATATAGCCTCTAGAATTATTATCTTTTAAATTGCCTTTAGGTAATTATAGTAAATAATAGTATATATCTTAATATTAAGGATTTAAATTATAAGATTAAGATTAAGTTATAGCCTATATCTTTACCCTGCTTTTATTTTATATAATATATAGCTTATATTCTAAACCTTATTATATAAGAAATTATAGATTATATTAGAATTATATCTTAAGAGATAGTAATTTTAAAGAGTAATAATTATAATAAGGATAAGAATAAGGAGAATAACCTTTCTTAAAATAAAGGCCTTAATAATAAGGACTTAATAGATAATTAATTTAATGCCTTAAAATAGCAAGTTACAAATTAATTATTTAATCTTATTAGTATTAATTATTTATCTTTATTTATTCTTTAAGTATATATATTTTTTCTTATAATACATTCCTTATAGTAATTATATATAGTAATTATTAAGTTAATTATAACTAATTATCTTCTAGGTTTATTACCTTACTATTAAATTTACTTAAAGTCTTAAGCTTATATAAAAATTTAAAGAGACTTAAGCTTATTAAATATAAAATAAGACTATTTTATAACCTTTAAAATTAATTTATAATATCTTAACTTAATAAAACTTAATAACTATAATGCTTATAAGGGCTAGGATATTAAAACTATCTATCTAAGAATAATTTAAAGATTACCTTAATAGAAATTATAAGATTACTGCTAAAAATTAGTAGTAGATTAATTACCTTATTAATTATACTTACATTTTTATTTATCTTTCTAATTCTATTAGTTATTTAGCTATTAATAGCTTATCTACTATATAGACTTAGCTTAAGATTATTAGCTGCTATCTTAGTATTTATTAGAAGAGGCTCTTTCTACTTAAAGGCAGCTAAAATTATTAACCTTAAGTAAAGGTTCTTTCCTATAGCATTTATTAAGCTATAATAAAGCTATATAAGTATATAGATTTATTTATTACTAAGACCCTTTACTTTATTATTTTTCTTCTTTTACCTCTACTAAAATTAAAATAAGATACTTATTAAAGTAATATTTAATTTATTCTTTTATCTTTAAGTATTAGTAGTATTAAAAAATAAGCTAAAGCTAACTTTATTTAACTCTATACCTCTTAATATGTATCTAGCTATATAGATCTATTTATATTACTATTAATAGAGAAATAGAATCTTCTTTTTAGTTTTCTTAATCTTAAAAAGGTATTTATAGTAATTTAATATAGTAATTATATACTTACTGTAGTTTATAAGCTAGCTACTCTTAAAAATTAGCTTTAACTATATATAGATCTTTCTTTAAAGAAGGTATATTTAGTATAGTATTATATTATATTATTAACTAATATAATAAATAAAAAGGCAATTTAAAGAAAGCCTCCTTTAATTCTAGGCTTATATTACTTATAATCCTAAATATTCTACATTAAGCTATATAGCTAAAGACCTTCTTATAATATAGCTAAGTACTATTACAATTAAAAGAGCATAGAATATATATTGCTTTATATATTAATATAAATAATATACCCCAAGTGTTGATTAGCTGTGTTTACCCTCAATTTGTGTTCCCCATACTGCACTGCGTTGCCTTGCGACCTGATCCAATCTATTACTAACCCTGTTCAGTTAGATCATAAGGTTCAAGGCAGCAGCGCTGTATGACCTTGAGACTTGATTTTAAGGTTATTGTGTTTTTTGGCGTAGTGTATGACGCCTTGTATTGTGATATGCTAAAAATAAGCATTATATTGTGTTCTCTCATTATATGAGACCCTATTGGCTATACCTCGCGTATTGCGGCAGAGACATTTTAACTTTTCAATAAATAATATACTTTAAAGGTTTCTTTAATTAAAGAAAGGTTCTTATTATATTTCTATTCTATAGCCTTAGATTAATTTTAAGAGTCTCTTAACTTAGACTTATTTAAGCTATCTTCTTTTATAAAAGACTCTCTAGATTAGCTTAAAGAGTTATAAAAAGCCTTTATATATTCTATATTACTTAGAGAGATATTATAATATTTAACCTTCCTTTACCTGCTAATAATAGATAAGAAAGAAGTTATTTATATAAATACTTTATTAGTAACCTATTAATAATTATCTTCTATTCTTCCTTAATTATAAATATCTTCTTCTTATTCTTAAGACTTATAACTTTTATAATTATTTACTAACTAATCCCTATTACCTATACTATTAAGCCTATTTTAGTCTTTTTATAATTTAAATTCTATTAACTTTTATCTTTATATACCTTTAAAAAGACTTAAATTAAGTAAAGCTTAATATATTAACTTATAGTAGTTATTATAAATTAAAAGCTAAATTAAAAGAATAAATTCTTAAAATACTAGTATTAAGCAGTTAGCTAGAAACTAATAATACTTTTTATATAAATAATATATATTTAATTTAATATTTTTTATATATATATAAATATGCTTTTTATATAGATTATTATAAATAATTACTATAAATATATTATATTTATACTACTTTTAAGAGTTATATAAAAGAGTATAATATTACCTATAGGTACCTATAGGCAATTTCTAGTACCTATATATATTATAGGTATTATAAGAACATTCTAAAATACCTATAGGTACCTATATATAATATTATTTACCTAACTAGATGCCTAGGTAACTGGGCATTAAGCTATCATTAGGTACCCATGGGAATTTTAAACCCTGCTTCTCATCCACCATCTCCTGCATAACCCGCGAGGAATGCATCTTGGGCGGATTGTATGGCGGAACTCTCGCAATAGATAAGATTATAAGAAACATGAGAGGTTCAAGAGTAAGGACAATAACGAGAACAGGGAGCATGTAACTCCGAGTTTGAGCAATGGCCTTTCCCATCCAGCCAGTGAACCAATTCGATATGACCAGTGCAGCAACGCAAGACATTACGAGTGCAAGCGCGGCGCCTTTCTTGAGCGTCATGGGGTAGATGTACTCTTTCGGGTGGATGAGTTCCCAGAAGGCCTTGGGTGAGAATTGATTATTCAACGAACGCCAGAATCTTGTCCATAATGATGACTTTTGGGTAGATGATTCAGAGGGAAGAAGGTTGCTGGCGAATCTTTCATCGAATAAGCTGCTTAAGGATGCCTGGGATGAAGAGGAAGAACCGTAGATGCCAACTTTACGAGCGCTTCGGTCTGAGGATATGGCTGGCGGTGGGATAGATATGGGAGTGATGGAGGGACTTGATGGGGGAGTTGCAAAGGGGTCATATAGAGAGTGTGTAGAAGGCTGATGGGGGGAGTTGGATGAGGCTGATCTGAGTGAAGGTCTGGGACTGCGGGATCTAGTCTGGCATTGCAGGGGAGAGTTAGATCCTCATATGAAGGATCTTCATTGCTCCAAAAGGGATTGGTGCTTTTGATAGCCATCTAAACGAATGGACTTCTTAAGTATGACTGTAAAGAAGGTAGGTAAGACTGAATATAGAAAAGAAGAGGAAACGATTTCACCAGCGGAAAGAGAGTGACATTATCCAAGAGCATAAAGAACTTGTAGATTATTCCTACATCAAGACTACCTAATAACTAAAAGAAATATAAAATAGCCCCATCGGCGAATCTTGCAAAAATTGCCAACAGCCTCATCTTTCCAACAAAATCATATGACAAGAATAATAAGAGTCGCACTTGCGGATGAGCCGAGGATATTACAGCTGAACCGCAAGCTCACCAGATCGGTCAGCATTGCCAAAAGCAGCAAGTCTAGACTAGATCACGATGGACTTTCCCAGTAGTTAAAAACCCTCCGTTCGGTAAAGTGGGCAAAGATAAAGTTTCAACGGTCTGCCACATGGCGAATCCACCTCGCTTATAACCTTAGCCCTTTCCCCCGGGATGCCCGGCCGTTGCGTTCGATTCAATTTATCCACCTTCCGAAAGTACCGAGGAACGACGGAATCATAAAGAGCGGATTATTAACGGTTTTTTTCTTCTCTTCATTAGGTTTGGTGAGGATCTGATATGGAGAGTACATACGTCATCGTTTGCTTGATAATATGTGCTCTTTCGTTGGTATAATGAATCCTTTATAGTAGAAATCTCAGTCAAATTGCCTCTAAAAGCAAATAATTAGCGTAATAATGTCTTGATTTTGTGGTTTACAACGACGCACACCCCGTTCTTAATCATGATAATCCTCACATCCTATTCCCAGACAGGGCATTAACAAAGTGACTAAGTGGATAGCCCGTCAACATCACGAGATGAACGTGCACGCTGTTAGTGCAAACGGAACAATACCGCAATGCATCTAGAACACAGGAGCAGAGGTCTCTGACGTCTGTATCACCTGTTTCATCCATAAGCTTCCCCGTTCTGTTCGAGGCCGCTATCCTAGTTTCGAGTTACGACTTCGATTTGCGCTGAAGCTACGATGGGCTCTCAGTTAGGCTGTGGAATCAATGAAGAATTTTCTCAGAGTGAGAACTTTTGGTTGGAAGTGTTGGGTAAATTGTTGCTGTTCGGGGTTGTTCTTTGAGAGTTTGTTGTTCGAGATGTAGGTATATGAACCACTGTTGAGCCGCTTGAATTCAGTTTTGAAATGAGGAGCACCACTTGCTACAGGAAAAGTTCTTGCATTATCTATCAGTTCAGTTATACAGTATTCCTAGTCTGTGTTTCCCTTTGTTGTCCCCAAGTCTTCATCATGGATTCCATTGTATTGTCCTCAGGCACCACAACCCCACTCACAAGCACTGCCCAGTCATTGAAGTCATCTTCTCGACCAAGCACTCCTGCAACTGAACGAGACATCCTATTCAGTCGTCCTCCCTCTCCCACCCGTACATCTCCAGATGAGTATGTCCTCGTCGTTGGTGGCCTTGGCTACATCGGCAGCCACACAACATGGGAGCTCCTCAAAGACGGAAGCAATGTAGTTGTTATTGATAATCTCAGCAATGCTTTTGTTAATGTTCTTGATACACTCAATGACATGACGGACCAACGCTTCAACAAGAGTCGTCGTCGCCCAGGACTTCACTTCTACGAGGCGGACTTTCGAGATGATACTAAGATTCAGGAGATTTTGTCTCGTTACTCTTCACCTTTTGGTTCCCAAATCAAACGAGTTATTCACTTTGCTGCATAGAAGTCTGTCTCGGAAAGTATTGAGCAGCCTCTCAAATACTATGACAACAACGTCGGTGGACTCATCAGATTCTGCAACACTTTATCAAACTTCAACATCAAGAACCTCATCTTCTCATCGTCAGCTACTGTGTATGGTTCACTCGCAGATGCAGGTGGACGCTTAGTCGAAGAGTCTTGTGCTCATACTACAACGGAGTGGCGCGATGCTAGTGGCCAGGATCAAGCAACTCTGCAGGGGTGTACGGGTCTCACGAATCCATATGGGCGAACAAAATGGATCTGTGAAGCTATCCTGTCTGACTTGGCTGTTGCGGATCCAGAGTGGACCATCACGGCCCTGCGGTATTTTAACCCCATTGGTTGTGACGAGTCTGGACTCTTAGGAGAAGATCCGCGTGTTGCACCAACCAACTTGATGCCTGTCCTCCTCAAAGTCATGCTTGGCGAGATCGACCACTTGCAAGTGTTCGGTACAGATTGGGATACCCGGGACGGAACAGCTATCCGAGACTTCATCCACGTCTCTGATCTTGCCAGGGGTCATCTTGCCGCGCTTGCGGTGAAAGAAGGCCAAGGCTTCCAGACTTTCAACATTGGCACTGGAACTGGCCAGACGGTCTACGAGGTTGTCGAAGCTATGAAGACTGCTTCAGGGAGAGACATTCCCGTAGTGAAAGTGGGACGCCGCCAAGGTGACGTCGGAGTCTGTGTTGCCGATCCTGGAAGAGCTATGACTCAACTGGGATGGAAGCCCCAGAAGACCTTACTTGACAGCTGCCAGGACCTGTGCAGATTTCTGGAGGCGAATGGGACCAAGATACAGCCGCAGTAAACAGACTAACGTTATAAGGGTATGGTTTGGGACAGGGTACTTTTGTTGGGTCTCATAGATCGGGAACATTTTTTGTCTTTCTTGTATGATTATGTTTCAGCTGGTCTGAGGAGAATAGAGTTCACTAGAGAGGCGGGTATAGTAAAAATAGAAGAGCCGAATCGGCGTTTTGAAACATTTTGCCATTTCCAACTGTTTTTATGCAAGGGTTCCAGCTAACTTTGGCGATTTCGATCACGCCCTCCACTCTTCAGCTGAGCCTGCCTGCATACACGATTACCCTTCTCGGTTTCGGTCGTGATCGAGACTCTTGTCGTGGGTCCGTGATCTAGGTACCCACGGATAGAGATCTGGCGTCCGGACCACTTGTCGGTCCGCCAGCGTTCAGGGATCCCAATAAGGTTTTATCATGCATAAGAACCTTTGCAAAGCTCAGCTCAGGGTCTCTTCGGTAATCTCCAGCCGTATCTCACCATGTGGAGCTCAGGGCGGGTTCAAGATCCATGAAAGCTGAGCTAGCTTGCGACACGTATGCAGTTTTGCCAGATCGGTGTGATTAACGGGGGAAAAAGGATCTAGATACCGGTTCATGGGACATAAGGCCGTGCGTGGGCCGGATCTCTGGGGAAGTGGCTTCTCTTGGCATCGGCCTGTCCGGCTTGACTGACACTATATCGTTGACTCGAAACCGCTGAGTAGGGTCCAGCAAGCTTTGCAAGGATCATTATTAAGCCTTGGATCCATCGAGTATGATATTCTTCTCATAAGGAATCAGAAAGTAAAGACTATTAAATGTTTTATTAAGAGTCTTTTTTGGCAGTCAGTTGAATGTTTAAACGGTGAACTTTCGAGAACGTGGCCGCTTTTGCCACCTACAATGAGTCCCTGTTAGGCTCTCACGGTTCTGACTGGCTATCCTTTATTCCTGGATCTATATGAATTCCCACCAAGCTCTGCCAAGATTTTCGTCTTCACGTCTTGATCTGCCCAAGAAATCTCCACCGCATCTACCATCATCTGTACAACATCCTCTTCAGTCAAACCACACAACTTTCTAGCAAGCAGCATGTTATGCATAATCCACACGCCCTCCATGAAGGGAGGATCATCGCTAGAAATGCAAATCTTGACATCTGCATCAATCAACGTCCGCAGACGACGGCCAATTTCCTCAAGATTGAAGCGTCGCAGATAAGCCCACGGACAGATTGTCATGCCGATACCTTGGCTCGTGATAAGCTCCATAAGCTCTGGCTTGTCTGCCGCGTTTAGTCCGTGGTCAATGCGGTGTGTGAGAATTCCCTCGGAGGGTGAGATGAGCTGGTGGATATTCTGATGAGTGTCTTCCTGGCCGACGTCGCAATGTGCTGTGATTCTGAAACCATCTTTCTTAGCCTGTTGGAAGATTTCCTTAAATAGAATAGGAGGCCGTTTGTGTTCATTTGAATCGAGACCAATACCAATGATCATATCTCGATATGGAAGCGCTGCTTTATAATGTTCTATTGCGGAGGCTGGAGATTGATCGCGAAGGAAGCATATGATCCACGCAGCTTTGACCTAGCGTTCAGAACTTTAGACTTGTACATCAAATTCAGTATATGAGTCTTACATTTAGGGTCCTAGCTGCCTCATTCTGCGCATCACGAAGTCCTCCTATCATATCTTCCCAGGAAACACCACGGCTAGTATGTGCCTGCGGGTCAAAAAACACTTCACAATATCGCACATTCATCTCCGAAGCCCCCTGGAAATACGCCATCGCGACGTCATAAAAGTCCTGTCGCGTTCGGAGGACATCATGGCTGGAGTAGTAGGCTTCGAAGAAGGTAGGTGGGATCAGAGACGGATCGAGATGTTCATATTGGGGGCGCTGGGAAGATGAGATGACGGATGCGTAGGCTTTCTTCAAGTCGTTGAGAGATTTGATGACGGGCTTGTTATTTCCCAAGCGCACTTGTAAACCATTTCTTTCGGCTAGTTTCCATCGAAGCTCCGGTGTGACCATTCCGTCGATGTGGATGTGCATCTCGACCTTTGGGATCTGGCGTATGAAATCATCATTCGTTGCTAGCAGCTCCTCCTTCAGCTTCTGCCGTTCTTGCGACGTAAGGAGTCTATCAGTGATGTCCATCTTTGCTTAACTTTCGTTCTAAAGGCAGAACGCGAGCCTCATACTTAGGGTTGAGGTTTCGAAAGACAATCATCGAATTGCTACGTGGATGCTGAGAGGATGAGTCATCTAAGGCAGTGAGAAATTGCGGAGAGCGGCGTCTGCCGCGGATAAGCTTAAACCGCCCGCTTCAATCTTGGCTAAGCGATGGAGATTGGTTATGCCTGTCTAATCTATCTCTATCTTCTTTATAAAACAATAAGCTGTCTATTTGGCCTCTTTTAGTACGCTTATAGGCTTCGTGAATATGGGTTCAATCGATAAGATGTCTAATCTTGGATAGGGCAGAGGTTAGCAACCTGTTCTGCTTGTGCAAGGACTGAAGGATGTTTTTCGTGGTCACCCGGGCCCCTTTCCCAACATGAACAAAATAGAGCTTTGAACAACCGGATAGCATCGAATAGGCAACTGATAGTAAGCAATGCTTGAGTATCTTCATTGCCGAACTAAGTTCTGTCTGCCGGATAAGCTCTCAGCCACAAGAAGTCCCCTACACAAGCCTCTATCTGGCCCTGTTGCTAGCACTACGAATATACGGTTCCAGCGGGAACACCTGAGCATCTGGAGTCACACCCTCATACAGTTCTGCCCACCTCTCACGTAATGGTTCTGGAGTCTTCCAAGCATTCTCAGGATCTCTCAACCAGAGACGAAGAAGATGGCGCCTTGCATCGTTAGCCTATATTCCACAAATTGGAGCACCAGACTTACTGCTGCGTTGGCGAGTCGGTGAATGCATCTCGAGCATGAAATACAGCGAGGTTATTGATGAATTGCATATCGCCCTTTGCAAAGTTTGTCGAAACACTCAGTTTATCTCCCAAGAAGTGAAGAGCATCTAGAGCTTCGGCCTGAGCTTCTTTAATAGGTGGGATGTCGTGGCTCCGTGGCAGTGCACCGAATCCGACGAAGTATCGACGGGCGTACTGCAAAGCAACTCTCTCAGGCAAGGTATCGGTTGCCTTTTGATGATAGAGAAGTGGCCGTGTCGTAAACTTCTTATTTGGGTTCGCGAAGCTTAATCCGTCAGTCAGTGATTGAGAATATGGAGGATCGGAGACTTCTTACTTCTCAACATCCCAATTCTGCGACAATGTATGGATCAAATCAGGCCTCGTCCACGCCAACTCATTATAAACCCTCCACGTACTCGCAATCCTACTCGCACCACCCTCCAGCGCAGTCTCTAGACAGAACAGCGACACGATATCTCCAGAATCAGTATGAAAGACCTGTCTGTCAGTAGTATAAGCTGGACTTCCAATCACGCTCTTATCTTGACCGGCGCTGAGATCCTTGACATGCGTGAGGACAACGTCGGCGGGTTTGCCGTCGAACTTGCTGTCTTGACGACCGCGCTGCGATGCGATGTGTGATGAGATGCCGACGTAGATTATGGTGTTTTCTTCGCGGCTGTACTTATCTACGTTGACGCCCCGGATGACGAAGAAGCCGTGGCCTTTGTGTAGCTCATCGGACAGCTTTCGTAATTCTGAGTGTAGCTTTGGTAGAGGGAATGTCTCTGTCGAGAGATGTCCCAGTGAGAGGCCAAGACCTGGTTGTGTTAGATGCGGGGTATAAAGATATCAATGCCAAATACCTTTGAAATGCTGTAAAGCCTGATCAATTTCACCCAGCTGTTCCTCGGACAATCTATACGTCCAGCCATAAGTTTGGCCTACCGAGTCGCCTTCCCAGACAAGATCGCCAGTTAGTTGCTTCGGGAAACCATCTGGGACCGAAGTCGGAAGGTTCCCCTCTTTGAGTCGCTTGGCTGTTCTGGCTTGGAAGTTTTCGTAGTTTGGAGCGTAAGCAATATCTGGTTGACCGGGCGGGGGTGCCGCGGTGACAGTTGTTGTAAAAGACATGATGTTGATAGTCAATGGGAAGCGATGTAAGAAAATGGAGTGAAGTACTCGCTATAATTGCCGGTAATAAGCAAATGGGTTGGAGGTCATTATTAATACGAGGTACAGCAAGTGGTGGTGGGATCTGCATGATGAGGTGATGCGTAACATTGATTGCACCATACCACATAATACTCTTCAAAATCCTACGAAAACGGAGCAGAGCTCCGTATGTAACCACTTACAGTGAGAGACCTTTGGACAGGGTCATCAAGCAATCAATTAAAGCACAAACCTGCAGGAACTGCCTCCGATCACAAGAATACATTCACTCTCGGAACTCCTCCAACTCAGCCTTCCCATGGTACAAAGTCCAAGCCCATAGCGAATCCACAACCAGAATAGCTCCGAAACTGAAAACCAGGCTGCCCCCAAACACAAACTTGTAATACCACCACGCGTTACTGTCATTCAAGTCACTCACCTGACATACGATCGCCCAAGGCAGCACATACAGAAAATTGCTGGCAAGACTCTGATACAAATACCACCTCGGCCGGGTTGCAACAAGGATCGTCGCAAGTTGAGTTGACATTGCATAAAAGATATAACACCAGTCAAGGCTTCGCCACATGTAAGCTGTAGCCTCTGCGACTTCTTCTGAGCCGCTG
Organism: Fusarium xylarioides; assembly: GCA_013183765.1. Classification (NCBI taxonomy): domain Eukaryota; kingdom Fungi; phylum Ascomycota; class Sordariomycetes; order Hypocreales; family Nectriaceae; genus Fusarium; species Fusarium xylarioides. The sequence continues at coordinate 59,940 of SRZU01000207.1, read as the reverse complement.
ATGTATAAAGCAAAGGGCTTTGCTCCGAAGAGTGTGAGGAAGATGGCTATCGGGACTTCGAAGATGAGGGCGATGACTAACGATCTGAAAGCTGGGCGTACAATGCCACGAAGGTCCTTCAATGAAGCTTGGGGCTTTCGTGTACTGATGTCGACGCGCCTTCTCCAATCGCCCCAGTTGTGACCGATGAATTGCAATGCTGTTGCCTCCAGAGCCTGAACGGGCACCATGATCAGACCCCAACGAATGGCGTTGAAGACGCCCCAAGCTGTAGCATACACTGCACCCAGAGCAACGATAGTGCTGACCAGCCACAGATACAAGGCGTTTCTGACAGCTGACTCGGTGAAGAAGATCAGCCCAGGCGGGAGAAGGACTTTAAGCGTGTCAAAGCTAGGACGCAGCTTCTCTTGGACATCATGTGGTGTATGCCTCATGAATGACCAAGTATTCGACCAAAGAAAGTAAACAAGTCCTGCAGAGGCTGCAACAAGATTGCACACCAGTTGAATAATACCTTGCATATTGACAGTCGGGGTGAAGGAACCGACATGGAATTTTGAAATGAGTAGAAAGTCGAGGATGATGTTAACAGCAAACTTGACAGTGCTGATGGCAAGTGGAATATCAGGTTTGTCCAGCGCTCTCGTCGCCGTCGCCACTGCAGTTTCGAGCGTGCCGCTGAACACAGTGAAAGAAGCGATGCGAACATAAGTCAAACTCACATCGCGAACTTCCTCAGGGACAAAACTATTCGCAAAAGAAGACGCAGCAGCAAGAAACACAATACTCAGTATCAACCCGATAACAGACTGGAACGCGATAATAGTATGCGTCAATTGAAGACGCTTCCCCAGCGATCGCGAAGCCTTATCTCCAATAATAACCCACGCCGCTCTCGGCAACCCTTCGTTCACTGCTTCAGACGCGGTGTTCATGTACGTAAACGCATCGGTGAGCACCACCATTGACGAATCGATGTTTGCGACCCATAGTTTGGATAGAGTACCGTATAGAGCGGGGAGGATGAATGATGCGAGGTTGAAGAGGAGCGAGCCGGTGTAGTGTGTGCGATGGAGGGCTGAGGATGAGAATGCGGAGGGGAGGCGGCGGATGCGGCGCGTGATGCTGTTAAGGATCTTCATTGCTTCGCAGGGTTTTAGGTCATTTTGGAGGGATAAACAGGAGTATTTGTTGGTTTGAAAGGGCAGGAGGATGAGTGAGGGGAAATGGTTGTGTAACCGTACGAGGGAGGAAATACGACGTAGCGAAGTGAGAGCACCCCTCTTCAGCTGGTCGGCCTCCCGCATGAAAACTGCAATCACTCCTAATTAGCACAAGAAAGTTATCTCCATTGACCGAAGCTATCTGAGCCAGAGGAACAGATCGTAGTTCAGTTCATTCCCCGGCGACTACATGCTACATTCATCACGAAATTCCTAGCTTCCCCTCCCTCCCAAGTCCAAGCAGCCACATTTCCAAGTCGTCTCTCACCCCTTGTACGAGTTCCGTCTCTAGGATTCCATCTTGCCATACAAATGACACCATCATATCTCCGCCCTCAACACTTGCAGCATTGACCATAAGCGCAGAGCTAAAAACCGGCGCAAACTGGGCAAACAAGATACTCTCTAATTCCCAAGGGCCCTTGGACGCCGGCACGGCGATAGAACCCAGGTTACTCAACGTCCATAGTTCCCGCCTCGGCTTTCCATATCTCGCCTGGAATATATCACGCCAATCGCTAACATAACAGAAAAGATACGAAAACTCGTTATGGGGCATTGTGTCTGTTCTTCTCTTCATGTCCCGTCGCAATTCGACCGCGAGCTTCCAGACGTTAGCATCCCCACCCTGTCGAATCTTAGCCAGGACGTCGGGCCCAGTTTCCTGCGCGTGTGATGATGCGTACTTGGACATGTAAGTCTTGTTGAAGTGCACTTTTTCAGAAATCCACGGTCGTAGGCTGATAGCTGTGAGATTGACAAAGCCTTGCTGCTTGGTCAGGGGCGCGCGTCTCGCCAATGAGGTAGCGCAAAGCGCATTGAGAAGGTTGGTCATTGTAGTTTTTTCCTCGCGACACCTTCCAACTACAGCTTGAGTGAGTATGGAACTCAGCGAAAGGTAGCGGATGTTGACGGCTTGAATGTCAGGGTTACACGGCTCGCCCGCCCACTTCTGAAATGTAGAAGGTTTGAGGTATGACGGTGCAAACATATTCCAGAGTCCGGATACTATCCAGGAGATGTCTGCAGTGAAGTTGATGAGCTCTTCCTGTGGGTGAGGATAGTCGCGGAGATGGTCAGTCAAGTTTACGATAAGGCTTTTGTCCATCATCAGCGCGACGGCTGGATCAGGATTGTTGAGAGCGTCAGCCAAGGATGTGTGAAACTTTGCAGTGCTTTCCCCGTCGTAGATGGCGTGATGGACAGTCAGGCAAACCCGGAGTAGGTAGACGTTCTTATCCGCCAAGTTGGGTTCATGGAAGACGCGAACGTGCCAGCCCGGGCGCTTCGAAAAATCGGGCCATGGCTGCAACAATAGTTTTTCTAGGCTGCTAGCCACAGAATTTAGAGATGATGCTTCCGCCTCTTCAACTTGTTCAGAAAAGTCAACAGACGACAACGCAACGAATCGTGGCTGTTTCGTGCCTTCTCCAATAATGCCAACGCGCATCACCGGCTGCTGGAGCATGACTTGAGCTACGGCCGTGCGTATCAGATGTGAAGCAGAGCTATTTTTGAATTTCGCTCTTGGAATGGTCACGGTAGCTGTGTTCGAGATGCGAAGGTAGATTCCAAGCGCATGACTGGCCGTCCACATGGACTCTGTTTCCAGTCAGCTCACAATAACCCAGTATCGAACATGTACCTACGATGCGCCGCAGCTTCTGATGATGTTATTATCAGTCCTACTAGTCATGGCTGATCTTTAATAATGCGTTTATGCTTGTTGAAAAGAGAAATCAGAACAAGAAGGGTAAAAGGAGCTAGATACATTATATTAAGCCTAAAGTGTATTTTCTAATCTTATAACTAACTTATAAACTTAATACTACTACTATTTTCTAATTTCTTTAAATCTCCTTTTTTAATAATATTAATATATATATTATTATAAGAGTTTCTTTAAATTAAGCTTTTTTTATATATTAGTATTTTTTAATAAATTTAATAGCTATATATTATATTTAAAAGTTAAATATATTTTATTTATTAAACTTTTAATTAATTTATATAATTAAAGTCTTTTTAATATTTATAATATTAATAACTTTATAAGTTAATTAATAATTAAATTTAAATTATATTATTTTTTATATTATTTTATAGCTTTAACCCAGTAATAACTAATAAATAGAACTTAGGTATTCTAATAAGCTATAAAAGTATTAATAATAAAGTCTCTAGCTAGATTAAAGTCTTAATAAACTTAATTAATAAGGTTACCTTTAGGCTGCAGCATCTCAAGCAACTCTAATCATAATAAACACGTCGCTTGACCAGCTAACTACCTTCTAATTATAACTACTAATAATATTATAATAAGACTATTATAATACTTATTATTAAAAGAAGCTTATAGAGATTTAGTCTTAATAAGCCTTATTTAATAAAAGACTTTAAAGTAATCCTTATAATTAAGTAAGCTTTTATAAGCGCTAACTAGAGCAATTATAATAGGCTTTATATTATAGCTACTAAAATTAAATAATATTAAGGGATTAAAGAAAATAACTACTATATTAAGCTAGCCCTTTTTAGCTATATAATCCTCTAGCTTATATAGCTATATCTTTATAATCTTTAAATTAAAAAAGACTTCCTTAATAATAAGATATAAAGCCTTTAAACTTTTAAATAAGCTTTTAATAGAAGGTAACTATAGTAAAAGTAGAAGATATTCCTTAAGGCCTTTAGTATACTTAATTTATATAATGAATAGCTTTTAGATATTAGAAGGCAGTTAATAAAGGTACTATTAGTATTAAAGGATATAGGTAACCTATAATATAAAATAAAAAATAAAAAAGAGATAATTATAAGGTTTTATTAAAGGGAAAATATATTAAGTTTTATATAAGTTTAAAAGCTTAAAGTTAAAGACTTAAAGTTATAATATTAATATTAATAGTAATAGAAGGTAAAATTAAATTATTATTTTTTAAGTTTATATATTAGCCTTAAAAGGTATCTAAGCATCTCTAAAGTCTAGTATAATTTAAATATTACTTACCTCCTAGGTAGTAAAGCTTTATTAAGTTAATATTATTAAGTTAGCTGCCTCAATTACAGCCTAAACCTAACTGCACTCAAGCCAGCTGGAGAGCCTTGCTCTTCAGCTGGGCCAGATCTTCCTCTTGCAACCTACTTCAAACACTACTCTCTTAATCCATACCACGCTTCAATCGTCCAACACGCTTCGGCTTCAAGGTCAGCTAAAGACAAAGCACTAAACACCAGATCGCAAACTCACCAGTAAGTCATCCAACCCGCCTTCTGATCGCAGCCGCTAACAACATCACAGCTACACCGTTATGATGCCTATTGTTAGAAGAAGCCTACAGTTTAATCCCAATAAGCCTAATCCTGGCAAGCCTTATCTAATAGAAGGCTATAATGTAATATATAAGATTAACTAAGCTATTATTAATAAAGAAGATTATAACTAACTATATAATAAGATAATAGAAGTTATATATATCTAGGAGAAAATAGATAATACTAGCTATATAAGGCTAATAGCCTTTAGTTATAAGATCCTCTTACTTATATACTGCCTCTATAGGTAAGACCTTCCTATTAAGAAGGCTTTCCTTATTAAAAAGCTAAAAGAACTAAATAAGCTAAAAGAGAAGTTACTTAAAGGGATATATATATGCTATAAGGAGCTAGTATTTATTAATGCCCTTTATGATAATATATATAATAAGTAGTTTGAGGCTATCTAGGACCAGGTCTAGCAAGTACTAAAGAAGACTAAACCGCAGCTGCTGTGAAGACCAGGCTAGTTATAGTCTTAAACTATAAGAGCGCAAAGACAAGGGGGACAGCGTACCGCGAAATAGATGAGAGAGGGGTAATCGCGGGGTTTCGGAGGGAAAATGTATTAAGTTTTATGTAGGTTTAGGAGCCTAAAGTCAAAGACTATTAGCGGCAATGAAGGGTAGAGTTAATTACGCTACATAGTATATAACTAGTCTACAATTATAAAGACTAGCTAAATATCAGTGTACTATTAGTATAAACAGGAAATAAAATTAATTATATTATATAGTATATAACTAGTTTATAATTATAAAGACTAGCTAAATATTAATATATTATTAGTATAAAAAAAAATTATATTATTTATTACCTAAGTGTTAATTAGCTGTATTTACCCTTAATTTGTATTCCCTATACTGCACTGTATTGCCTTACAACCTAATCTAATCTATTACTAACCCGCTAAGCTAGCTTCAATCTACTAACATTTACAGTTTTTCCCCTAATGCTAAAACCTTCATTTCCTAATTTGCCTTTTTCCCCCTCTTTCCCCTCTTACTTCTTCTCCTTTATGCTATAATAGCCCTTAATTCCTATAATATAATATTTATACTACTAAATTAACTACTGCAACTATATATCTTAACTCTATAAACTATAGCTAGTATAGACTATTACTGCTACTTAATGTAATGCTATTAATGAAGGCCTGCTATTGCCTTAATAGGCATTAACCCTATTCTAGGTAATTTGCTAAGTCTTCTAATGCCTCTATCTAATCTGCAATGTAGTTAATAAGGGCCTTATCTTTAGCTTTATCTTTAGCTTTATCTTTATTAATACTAAGTAGCTATACTTAGTAGTTAAAGATTATAAGATTAACTTACTATATTATTAATATTAAGAAGGATTAAAGGACTAATATAATATTAAGCTTAAGGCTATAGATTTTTATTAGGTTACTAGATATATAGGCATTAACTGCCTTAACTAGATAGTTATAGCTAGGTTAGCTGTTGTTAATATTAATTATATAGCAGTGCATCTTATAATAGATTTTAAGGTTCTTAGCCTATTTTAAGATAGTCTATTTAGGTTAAAGCCTTAGTAATAATTGCCTTAACTAGGTAATAATAGAGAAGGCATTTAGCCTGCTAAGGCTAGAGGAAATATCTTTTTTATGCTTATAGATTAAGGCTACTTATTTAGTTAAATTATAAGGTTTAAGGTAGCAGCACTATATAACCTTAAGACTTAATTTTAAGGTTATTATATTTTTTAATGTAGTATATAATGCCTTATATTATAATATGCTAAAAATAAGCATTATATTATATTCTTTTATTATATAAGACTCTATTGGCTATACCTTGCGTATTGCTGCAGAGACATTTTAACTTTTTAATATTATTTATTAATTTTAATAATATAATATAAAAGATTTTATAAAATTTAACTTTTATTAATAAATTTAATTTATAATTATTTTTTAAAACTTTTTTTTATAATTTTATAAAATTTAATATATTTAAAATTAAGTTTATAACTTAATTACTTTATAATAATATTTTTAATAAATAAGTATATTATATTTTCTTTTTTAAAAGTTAGCTTTATTATTCTTTTAAGATTATAATATTATTATATATATCTTTTTTTTAATTACTATTAGCTTTATATAAAGCTATTAAGCTTTTAACTTTTTAAATAAGGGCTTAAATAATAAGGCCCTTATAGTAAAATAGTATTATAAAGGTTAAAATTAGTTAAGGTTTATTTACCTTAAGTAGTATAATTACTGCCTTAACTAAGCAGTATATATACTACTTACCTTTTAGTAGCTATATTAACTTTCTTCTTTTACTTTATTTAAAAGATATACTTAATGTATTTATTACACTTTTAAAGTACATTCCTTAACTAGTTATATATATTTATTTATTAATAAACTCTAGTTTTATTTAAAGTTTATTATATATATTTTTTAAGTTATTACTTTTAATTATAAGTACTAAGTTAATTATTTTAATTTATTATATATTATAATATATATTTAAAGTATATTAAAATAAATATTTAATAATATAAGCTTTATACTTTTATTATAAATAGTATTATAAGCTAGTTAAGTATATAATAGCTTTTTAACTTAATTATTTTATTTATTTTATAGCTTTAACTTAATAATAATTAATAAATAGAATTTAAGTATTTTAATAAGCTATAGAAGTAGTAATAATAAAGTCTTTAGCTAGACTAAAGTCTTAATAAACTTAATTAATAAGGTTACCTTTAGGCTATAGTATTTTAAGTAACTCTAATTATAATAAATATATTACTTAACTAGTTAAAGAGCTTTAAAAAGCTTAATTAATAAAATCTATAACTCTTTTATAACTTTAACTTTTTTTAATCTATTTATCTTTAAAAATACTTATTTTAATAATTATAAAATTATTAAAAACTAATTAAATTTAAATTATTTATAAGTTCTTTATTTTAATTATTTTATTTAATTAATAATATTAACTTTAATTATAATTAAGATATTAAACTTACTTAATATATAATTAATAGGTATTAATTAATTATATTTATAGCTTATTTTAATTAGCTATAATTAGTAAATAGATAATTAGTTATAAAAACTAATTATCTTTAAGTATAAGCTTCTTTATTATTTAATTAAAAGCTTTTACTATAAAAGGTAGTTTAATAAAGAGATATAAAGGCTAAGTACCTTAAATATAATAGATTTATATCTTAATAAGCTAAAGATTAAGTATAGCCTTTAAATCTTTAATATTATTGTTAAGGCTTGAATAAAATAGCCTATAAATTTACTATAAGTAATAGGATAGATAATAGTAATAGAAGAGGTAGAGGTAGGAGAATTAAGTAGATAAAAGGTTAAAACTGCTGAATGATAAGGCATAGGGTAGGATTTATAAGATAAGAGTGGGTCCGTTAAAAAGAGCGATTTTTTTCGAATTTAATGATATATATTATGAAATAGAAAAGTTGATAAGTCTCTAATTAAAAAGGAGTTCCCTGAGTGGGAAAACCTGGGTCTTATATAGACTTCTAAAAGAGCGGGCATTGTGATTCCCAGAGCGGGGTAGCCTCAATGATGATGAAAAAACTATCACAAAAACCGCCAAAATTCGGAGAAAAATAAGATATACTTTTTACTCAATTTGAAAAGCGCTAGGCTTTAGTATGCTTATAAAGCTTAAATAGGAAAACAGGGTTTTTCGTGGTGTGTTCTTATATACGTAATCCTCATTATATAATCATCACGTGACCCCGGTCACGTGACTTTCCTACTGATATTTCCTTAGTAAGAAATATTTAAAGTGTTGAACTAAACCACTGTGCCAAAGACCAACATAATGTAAGGTCCCTACACTAGGGGCCTAAGGCAACAGGGCTTATATTTTCTGTACAATATACCCCCCATTTTATACGGAATCTTCCGGATGAAATGTTATTCTGGGGTTTTAGTGACTCAGTCCTTGCTTTTGCACTCTTTTTTATTCACGTATTTACTGGGGTTCGAACAGTAGTCTCTGCGCGATTTCGGAAGTTACAGGCTTTTGCCGCTGTGGCTAGCCTCCCGGGCTCATAACTGTTGTACAAAGTGTAGATTAGTTACAACGAGCATTTCAGCTTTGATTGAAAGAGCCTTGTTTTCTTCAATTGAAGGTGACGGTCGGTTTGACCTTATCAAGCTACGGAAATCGCGCAGTGGGTTCAATCTGACCAATCAGAGAGCGTTTTGCTGTTTACAGCTCAACATAAAGTTTATAGAAAAAAACTTTAATATGTGGAACTTGCTCATTATTTTGGTATATATTCTGCCCTGATTAGTCATCTAGAACATAATATATTCCTTAGTTATATAATAAGACCTTTATATAATATCAGGTCTTAACATAGAGCAAGCATACTACATTACCAAGGCATCATTAACCGAGCCCTTACAGCCAGTAAGGATATATAAGAAAGTCCTATCTAGCTGTATAGTGTAGAAGATGTTTTAGGAGATTAAGGACTTCCTATTATACTATTTTCTCTATTCCTTACTAAAAATATATATAGCAAGGTAAGTTCTATCTACTGCACTAATACAGCTATAGAAATACTAACTGCTTTACTAAGCTATTATCTCCAGGGAAATGAAGCTATTATTAGGAAGTTAAATAAAGTATATATAAAGCTTCAAGAAGGCCTCTACTGCTGCTATTACTATAACCAAGACTATACTCTAGCTTATCTTAAAGAAGTCTACTATAAGGTATTAAGATATACCCTAACTAATTATATATAGGAATATTATAACTTTCTGCTTTAAGGTCTGCCATTTTATATCCTTTAGCGCTATATTCTCCCTTAACTACTTAACTAATTTATTAAAGACCCCTCTAGGAACCCTGAAGATCCTGAAGAACCTTGCTAGGCTGCCCTGGAGCAGTCTCTAAGCCTTCACTGCAGCTACTAATAGTCCTCTAGGGTTAACAATGTATCTCAGAACAGGATTATAAGGTATTTGCAGCATTTCTTAATCTAACTGCAATCAGCTGATCTCTTCAAGCATCTGCATAAACAGGAGGTCCTTAAGATCATCCTAATCTTCATTGCTGCTGCAGTCAGGGTCAGAATCATCCATTTTCAGAGGCCCAGTCTAAGGGTTTCAGTGTAGGCTTAGTATAGCCTTATTAGCCTTCCGGTTATATTTAGCAAACCAGGTAAAAGTAAAGGTCTAGACCTTTACATTACTCTATTAACTTTTTAGCTAAAAAATCAACTTTTAAGTTATATTCCCTTAGTAACCTTCCCCTAAGGAGTTTATAGCAGAAAAGGTATATCCCCTGAGCTTGCATAACTTAACACCAAGTGGAAATTGCAAAAAACTAACGTTTTATCACCAACAGGCCTTAAATTGGGGATAGCCTCACCTTCAGACCTACCAGTTATGTTATGTTGAAAGCTTATGTGGGATACCGATCAGGGCCTCAGGGAAGATGGCTAATAAAATCAGCAGGGATACCCTATTTGACTTTGCAAGGGTGGTTGCCGATCCCTCTTGGCCGGCAAAGACTTTTGGTACGGACCTCCGTACCTGATCCTTTACCCCGCTTTTCCTGATTTTAGCGCGAGCGAGGACTTTTGAGCCTAACCTCCGTAGGGTTATGCGTGATGGCCGGTATTCATTTGTACGCCTTGACTGTATCTAGAAACAACCCCGATTCAGGCTTACGCGTCAACGGCTCAAAACGCATGGCAGAGGAAGATATGTCCCGCGGATACAGGTATAAATTTTGCCAAACTTCAGAGTGAAGCATCGCGGTCTCTTTTCTAAAGCAACAACTTCATACGCACAACTAGCTTATCTTCACATAACATAACACCACCAGAATGGAGTCCACCAACCGATTCATGATTGGCGTTTTTGGTCCTACAGGTGCTGGCAAGACTAAATTAGGAGTCTCCATCGCCAAGTCCGTCCATGGCCAAGTCATCTCGGTTGATAGCCTGCAGTGTTACTCCCCCGGGAGTATTGTTACTGCAAAGCCTACTCCTGAAGAAATGAACGGAGTCGACCACCATATGATCGGATATTTGGAGGCTGACGAGGAGCCAACAAATTTTGTGGTAGAAGCAATCAAAAGAATGGAGGAACTCTGTGACCATGGGGTTATACCTGTAGTCGTTGGAGGTTCAACATCGCTCACTTTGCCTCTCCTGCACGATGCTTTGGACCGCGGATGGCGTATGGCTGCTATCACTCTGCTGCCTCACCAGTCTACCTATCTTAACAACATTGAATCCAGACTGGATGACATGGTGGAGGCAGGCCTTTTGGAAGAGCTTTCGGGTCTGAAACTCATCGAAGACAAGCATCTGAACGGAAAGCCCAACTTTCACAAGGGTGTTTGGAAGGCAATTGGTTATCAGGAGTTGTACCCATATCTGGAGGCTCGAAAAATCGATCGGCATTGTGATCAGCTGCTCAAGACTGGGCTAGCCTCGATGAAAGCAAACACCCTTCAATATGGGATTACGCAACTAGAATGGATTCGCCAAGCACTATGTCCGTTTCTTCACGCTGAGAAAGTTGCCAACATGAGCCTTACGGTTGTTGACAAGACATCTTGGATCTCGGACGTTGAGAAACCTGCAATTCGAATGGCGAGTGATTTCTGCCATGCTTCAACTTCGATCAGTTTCCATTCTATCAATGGATCAAAGCCTCGGGTACTATGCATCTTGTAAGAATGTGTTATCCCCATTGCTGGATGCAGAAGAAGCTGACTTTCTTTAGTGGTGGTTCGTCATCTGGTAACGACCCGGCCCATATCGAAGCCGCCAAGTCACTTGGAAGATTCTGCCACGAAAACAGCATCAAGCTTGTATACGGAGGCGGTACAACCGGAGTGATGGGCGCAATCGCAAGCACTCTCGTTGAGCTTTCTGGGCCTGATGCTGTTTATGGTATTATTCCAGAGGCACTACTCAAACACGAAGCTAAAGAAGAATTGGGAAGACATCCCATGGATCCTGCTTACACCAGATACGGTAAGCGGACTGTTGTCAAGGATATGCATACTCGAAAGCGTTTGATGATCCAAGAGGTAATCGATGGGGGTGAGGGAAGTGGTTTTGTTGGACTGAGTGGTGGCTATGGCACTCTAGAAGAGCTCTTTGAGGTGATAACCTGGTATCAGCTGGGTATTCATGACCGCGGTATCTGTCTACTCAATACGGGCGGAATTTTTGACGGGCTTGTCAATTGGCTAGACAATGTGGTTCAGAAAGGGTTCATTGGCCTAGAGGATGCTGCAATTCTTAGCATTGCCAGTACAGCCGAGGGAGTTGTCAAGTGCTTGGATCAGAAGCCCGCTTTTTCTCGAAAGGGGGAACTAGATTGGTTCTAGATTACGGAGGTCCCTGCCAAAAGTTTTGTCTCGACCAACGTTCCCAACAATTCAATTCAAGCCGACTTTTTGATTGGCTTGACTTAGGGGGGCCGGCTTGGATTGGCTACAAATCAGCCAATTAGACTTGAATTGAATTGACTGACTTGTGAGATTTTAGCGTGGCCTAATTAGGCTTAGTGGCCCCGCAGTGAGCTTTTTTTTCTGCTGACTAATAAGCTAAGATAAGATAAGAAGACCTACCCTAGGTCCTAAAGAAATTCCTTAAAAAAAGAGGTAAAAGATACCTATATATTACTAACTTTACTACTGACTTGAGTGACTTGCAAGTCAAGACCTAGGTAGACTTGACTTGTGGCCTTTTTTCCTGACTTGCAAGTCAGGGGGTCGGACTTGAATTGAGTTGAACGACTTGAATTATTGGGAACGTTGGTCTCGACCCCCGGCTCGTGACAAGGGACCCTAGTAAAGTCAGAAAAAGCAAAAAAGGCGGTATAAGACTTCCTGACCTATAAACCTTCTATAACCCCTCTATAAGCTATTAACTGATTTTCTAAAGTTTCTAATAATCTAGTAGATCCTTAGATTATAGCCCTAAATATAGATATTATAACTTATGCTTTTATTATTTCCCTTAAGGCACCTTATAGTAGAAAGACTTCTCTAAAAGTATTATAAATTATAGGTCTTTTAATCTATTAGGTTAATTAAATATATACTTATATAATTAACTTAGGGTTTAATCTTAATATTAGACTACTAATTTTAAAAGATAAATATCTTTAAGATAAGCTATAATTAGGGCATTTAATAAAGGCTATAGAGGAAAATAAAGAGCTTGTTATTAGTAAGGTATAGTATGATTACTTTAGATAAGAAAAAACCTATATTAATATTACTAGTAAGCTTAGTAAAGCAGGAATAGTAATCTTTATATTAGCTATTTATTAAATACTAGTCTCTTTAGGATTTTAGAAGATAAAGTTAATAAGGAAGCTAGACTTAATAAAGTTAATAAGAGTTAAGAGATTTACTTAGTGTTTTACTTACTATAATTAGACCTTAGAAGACTAGAAGTTAGTTATTTAGTTAGATAAAACTGCTATAATTCTCTTATATTAGTAGGGAGGTTATTGCATATAGTAAAGATCTAATAAGCGGTTTCTATATAGCTGCATTTATATACAGTAGAAAGGTGTAATAGAGTTTATATTCTAGGGGTATTTTTCTTATAATAAGAAAGGACCTTATTACTATTAGGTTCTAGAAACTAAGAAAGAAAAAGCAGATTCTATACTTATCTTTAAGGAGCTTAACTATAAGCTTAAGCTAAAAAAGAAAGAGAAATAGAAGCTTATAATAGTAATAAGAAAAGTAAATCTAAGAAATCTGCTAGGTAAAAAGCTAGCTTAAAAGTAGAATAAAAAGAATAGAAAACTTATAAGAAAGGAAAAAAAAGGAGATATTAATTAGTAGTAATATTAATAGAAGATCTTTATTTTAAAATTACTTCTTTTTATATAGGTATATAAAGAAGAGAGACTTAGTATAGTTATTTAAGAAAATAAGGCATTATTATATAGCTATTATATATAGTAGTAGGTTTTTAATCTTACTAGTATATAGTAATTTCTTTAGTATAGAAATAGCTTTAATTTAAATATAATTAAAGTAGCCTAGCTTTATTTAAAGAGAGAAACTATAAAAAAAGGTATTTCTTAAAGTAAAAGTAAAGCTATTTATAGGTAGAAGGTAGTATAGTTAGTAATACCTTAAAAGTTAATCTAGATATAGATTAAATAGATATTATATTATATAGAAAAAATTATTAAGCTAGAAAGAGGAAATAAGTATAAGAAAAGTAGAGATTATTTAGTAGAAAATTAACCTTTTTTAAAGTACTAATCCACTTTTAATAGCACTAGCGATTTTTAGCCCCATTTAGCGTGACCGGGGGTCGAGACAAAACTTTTGGCAGGGACCTCCGTATGGTGATGAATAAAGTTCTACTTATTCGGGTACCACTCGGCCGTGGAGATAATGTTACTACAGTCACGGTGGGTGTCCCTCGAACAATCTTGTCACTTGAATCACGGATGCGTGGTTGCGAACTTACAAGCCTGTACGATGACGACTTAGAAATTATACTGTCATGACAAATGGCTCATAAGAGAAGGTCCCGTAGGCAGAAAAATAGTTTCTTTCGTCCACCCAACAACTTCATTGACTCAGGTTACGATGGCTACTTTACACACTGACTTCAATCCGGCCATTTATTGCCTTTTTTTCATCCTTGGTGTTTTGACTCATCTGTTCATTTTCCGCCGAGGTGAATGGAACCTCTACGTTTTCAACATTTTGCAAGCTTTTGCCGTCCTCGAAAGCATTTTAGTATACATCGTTGCTCGCGCCGTCCAGGGTGAATATTCCACTTTATGGAAAGGCACTGCCATATCGTCATATTTCACACTGTCAGCCTTGATGGGATTGTCAATCAGTGTACTCATCTATCGCGGCTGGTTCCACCGATTGCATCGATTTCCAGGCCCTTTTTATGCCAGGCTGTCTAATCTGTACATAACATTCCATGCCTTCAAGAAATTTCGTCTTTTTGAGGAGGTGCAGCAGTTGCATAGAAAGTATGGGGATATTGTTCGGATTGGTGAGTCACTGTTTTATGCTGATACCCTTTCCCCGTGATCACCAAAATCAACAAAAGCGGCGGTACTCACATATTACAGGACCTAGCGAACTATCGATCATAGATCCGCATGCCTTGCAAGCTCTCCATTTGAATAGCTCCCCTTGTACCAAAGGCCCTTGGTACAGCATCGAACACCCTATTAAAGCTCTACAGATGACCAGAGACAAGGAGGAGCATGCCTATCGGCGTAAGGCCTGGGATTTGGCGTTCAGCTCCAAGGGTAAGTGCAGTATCGGTATCTGGCGAGATCGGCTAACACGTTGAGAAGCACTTCGAGAGTATGAAGCACGAGTAGCTGGGTACACTATCCAACTCGTTGAGCAGATAGAGGCATCTCAGGGCACACCGATTGACGCATCTTTATGGTTTAACTTTTATAGCTTTGATGTCATGGGTGACTTAGCCTTTGGGAGAACATTCGATATGCTCAAGAACGGAACAGCACACCCATTTATGGAACTGGTCCATTCTAACATGCTTATGGCTGGTTCTCTGAGTCACTTGCCCTGGATCTTTCCACTTCTTAAACGGATTCCGCTATTAAATCAGAAGAACCTCGAGTTTCAGGGATGGCTTAAGCAACAGGTCGACTGGAGACAGAAGGTATGCAAAAGATGATCCTGTTGGGCAACTTGTGTGATGTATTAACGACTTGTATTACAGAATAAGCCAGATTTGCCGGATGTATTTTCATGGATTCTCTCTGACTACAACGCTCTCAACAGGCCGACTGCTCAAGATACTGTCAACTTGCGCGGAGACGCTCAGCTTATAGCTGTAGCGGGCAGGTAAGATGTCCTATATAGCAAGTGGAGGATGTCTGAACTAATCGTTCTTCAGCGATACTACTGCGGCATCGCTTACCTGTCTTTTCTTCGAGCTGGCGGTTAACCCGAGAACTTGCCTTAATCTTCAACGGGAACTCGATCAATATTACGCAGATCATAGCAAACCAGACCATTCAAGTCTATCGAGGCTCGGATATCTGCAAGCTTGTATCAACGAATCTATGCGACTATATCCGGCTATCCCGTCGGGCTTGCAGCGAGTGACTCCGCCTGAGGGTCTGGATATTGGCAACACGCATCTTCCGGGCGATACTATAGTAACGATTCCAACTTACACGTTTAATCGAGGTAAAGGTGTCTGAAGATAATGCTTTACAGTCTAGAAAGGACTAACGAATGGTTTGTCTACTTAGATGAAAGACTCTTTACGCATGCCGACAAGTTTATCCCGGAACGTTGGACAACAAAGAAGGAGCTCACCAAAGACCCTTCTCTTTTTGTTCCATTCTCAATTGGTAATGATATCCCCAAGTCCAGGTGGATTGGCCTAGCTAACACCTGTCCTGCGCTGTAGGACAATACTCTTGTGTTGGAAAGCAGTTGGGCCTTATGGAAATTCGTTTTGTAGCCAGTCAGATCTTACTTAAGTTCAATGTTGAACTGGCACAAGAAGATGTTGCTAGAGACTTCGTTGCTGGTCTACGAGATGGCTTTACATTGGCTATGTCGAGCCTCTACCTGGTTTTCACCCGAAGGACTACCTAGATGTCCTCGTCAGTCAGCCAGCTAGAGGTAGGGTCGCTGTTTAATGGATGGGCTACTATTCTGTTGGGAGTCAGAGTCCCCAGCTCACCGGGACGAATGTCACCTTTGGTAGTGGAAGTCATTCTGGCCTTTCCCGTTTTATACTCCGGGGAGTGAGGCTAGCTTCAGAATTGGTATCATTTGCCAGCATAAGACTGTATTTACTGTAACTCTCTGAACTAAACTGATCCGCATCTCGCCAAGGAGGCGTTCCCTCCACTCTGACCGGTACTTGTTGTAACGAATTACTTACTACAGGAAGACTGATGCTTTGTGGCTGCATATGGAGCTGACATTGCTCTAGCAATGCGCATAATTCGATCAGTTACCTGTAAGCTCAATTAACACCCCCATTACCATTATACTACGTGGCTATCGCGGAGTTAGGATGGAACGGACCGTATACGAGGGCCAATAGACCACGTAGAGTTTTGAAATGCTAACCGGCATATACAATAGGTGATCACTGACTGAAAAGGAAGCTGTGAAGGTTAGTATCAAAGTAAGTTCAAGCCTAGAGCAAGGCCTTCGGGATGCGGGAAGAGATAAGCGGACCAGCAGAGGATTTCTCGGCTCGGCAGTTGGAACATTGCGAATCCAGACGCTATGGAAATATCTGTTGTGTCACACCGCCTGAAGACTAACGGGAAAAAAGCTATAAAGGGTTAAGGCATACTTGGGAACAAAGATCTTCTTCACCTCCAAAAGCTTGTTGGAAAGAGAAGACTTGTTTGTTGTTTTCCCCCGGATCCTAACTCGCGTCATGGATTTTCCTATACCTCCCGAGTATCAATCAGAACTAGAGGCAACTGAATCGGTTGACCTTAGAACCGATGAAGATGTTCTTCTCTCTATTGAGCAGTACAGGCCTGTCATTTCAGAGAAGAACATCTGGGCTTTTTGGGATTCAGGTATACGTTCTATGCCCTCCTGGTGCCAGCGAAATGTCATCGGTTGGGCGCGCATTTGCAGGCCTGATTGGACCATTCGCGTGCTTGATATGGCACCCAAGTCTCCTAACTACGTCACGAAGTTTATTGACAGGGAGATGTTGCCTGAGGCGTTCTTGAGCGGAACCATGGATGGCCAGCATGCCGGGTAACATTCGGCTGATTGCATCCGGGGTCCGCTTCTGTTCCGTTACGGGGGTGTAAGTATGGACGTTGGATGCCTTCTGATTAGACACATCGATCGCATTTGCTGGGATGTGCTTGCAGATCCAGATTCGCCGTACGAGATCGCAGTGCCGGTTCTGTATGGCCAAACGATCGCGAATCACTTTGTTGCCGCTCGGAAGAACAACGTCTTCATAGAGAAATGGTAAGTATCAATGAGAACCCGATGGAGAAGAGGCTAATAATCCATGGCTCAGGCACCAGCTCTTCATGCACTTGTGGAATGGTCGAACCCACCAGCAAGGTATCAGCGACAATCCCCTGTTGGGATTCATCAAAGATATACGCTACGATGACGCCACGGACTTTCACTGGGACTGGAAGGTACAATCAACCCCCTGTTTAAACGTAGAGGGTGTGACCTCGGCCGGGGGCCCACTCAGTGATGTAGCTCACTAACAATTACAGGGGGCTTACAGGGCTCATCGGCACGGAATAACCCTAGCCCGCAGCCATTTTCGTCACCTTGATCGAGGCGAGGCATTGATAACAAATCAACGGTATAATCAGCTTGGGAGCAGCAGCAAGATCTTTAAAGATCAACTGTTCGTTGACGTCAGAAAAAGAAAGGAAATTAGATAAACAGATTATAGATTTAGTTAATTTGGGGTTAAATTATCTATAAAAAGTCTTTATTTAACTCTTAGAGAGTAAAAAAGGCACTAGAAATTGCAAGACTAATTTTCTCTATCTCTTCAATTAATTTTTCAATCAATTCTAACTCAATTTAATTACCCCACCAAGATGTCAGCCTTTAATGAAGCTACCTGGGCCACTTTGATCCTTAGCCCCCTAGAAATTAGGGATATCAATTATCTAGCTAGCCTCTATGATGAAATTCAGCCAATTAGAGGCATGGATTCCAGCGATAACCCCCCTAAGACCCCACCCCGGCAAATCATGCCCCCAATTGAAGACCTTCTTAACCCACCTCTCAACCCACCTTCCTTAATTGCCCTGCATAACACCATAAGCACTGAATTTTGCGATAATAAAGTCGATTTCACCCTCAGTGACGAGGAAGGCTTTAAAAATGATAATCTTGAGGTTATTTTCCCTCTTAGAGCTGGTATAAGATATATTATGTATTTTTCCCCGTTCAAATCGATCAGGATTTCACTAAAATCGCTTTACAGTTATGATAATCTTAAGGGAAAGCTCCCTGCCAGTCGCGATGACCTCAACCACCAAGAGCTTCCTCCAGATAGGTCTTTTTCCTCTTTTTCTTCCTCCTTTCCTGAGCAGCATGCCGTTGCCTTCTTTAATAACAAGACTGCCGCTGCAGGACCTTCTTCTTCCTCTCCCTCCTCCGCCTCTTCTGAGACTGCCGTTGAGGGCATCAACAGCCTGTCAACCACCTACTCAGAGAGACTTATGATTTGGACCCTTAACAACTACGCTAAAATGCCCCATAAGGTCATAGCCCAGCAGCTCAACCTCACTGAGCAGCAGGTTGGTTATGCCCTTAGGCAAGGCTTTGAGCCCGGTCACGGTCGCAAAGGCAGGCTGAGATCGTGCAGCTCATCAGGCCACAGTCTTTAAAGGTGAGAATATCAGTGACTTTGCCTGGTCACGGAAGAAGGCCAACAGTTAGATGTTTTAGGGCTGCTTTACCAGGCAGCTTAAGGGCATATCACTCGTTTAGGAGAAGTCTTAGGGCACAATCGACTCCACTGCCTATTGCACCAAAATCCTCCCTTTAATGAAAGACTTTTAGATCCTTTACCTGGAATTTCAGGTCTAGCAAGATAACGCCCCTGCCTACAGCTTAAGATACACTAAAGCCTTCATCGCATAGCATTTTTCAGGCGCTGACTTCGTCAGCTGGCCCCCTAACAGCCCTAATCTCAACCCTATTAAACACGTGTGGCTGTGGATGAAGAGGTGGATTGAGAAGACCTATCCAGTCAGGCCAACAGGTAATAGGCTGTATGAGGCTATCACGAACGCTTAGCAAGCTGTGCCAGAAGATTACCTACTCAAATTGGTGCACTCGATGCCCCGGCGACTTTAAGCTGTTATGCAGGCATAAGGCGGAGTGACCGGGTATTAGCTATACTAAACGCCACTTTAATTGACTGATATTTCACTGCAAAATCCCCACTTTTGCAAGTACCTTAAAGTAGTGATGATCTTCGCCACCTGCCGCGATTGGCTGCTGACCTAAGCTAGTGTCCCTCAAAGTCAGCGCTAGACAATTAAACAGGGGGTGTATTCAGGTGGGTCGCAAAATAACCGGCACACCAAAATGCCGCAAATCACGGTATCACCAATTTCCGACGTCTTGAAGGGTTGATTTTAGGCTTGAAAAAATCGTCTTTTTTGATAGAATGTGTTCTGATTACCAACCGGTCATGTGTCCCTCGTTATCTATGCAATCTTGGAGTCGTTGGGGCATGGAATCAATCCACTTATTGATTGTGGATAGCTTTAATTCATTCTAGCCTTTCCAGGCATTCTTAATAGAGGATAAATTAGGACTGCCAGGACAGTTGAAGTAGAAATCTAGTCCTTCTTTTTCCTTCCAAGACCGCACAGGGTTATTCTTGCCCGGACCGTGGCCGGAATCGTTGTCTTCCTCTAGGATAAAGTGGCGGCCTTCCTAACGAAGCTTTTGGACGAAGGGCTTGAGGATATTGTTGAGATAATAAGTCTGCGTCATCTTGCTGTTGGAATTACTTGAAATGTCATACAGATGAAGATCAGACTTGAAATTCCAATCGATGCCGCCCCAGCTGTGAACTCGTTTGAGCTCCTTGTCTGTCGGGGGCTTCCTTTCCTGAAGGTTATCCGGTCTGTCTGACATCCCGGGCTTTCATACAATATACTAACAAGCCTTATCCCTAAAGCCCCAGTGACACTCGTCTGTAAAGATGATATTGTGCCAATCTTCTGGCTCGGGACGCTTAGCAAGCTCCTTCCTTGCCTAAGCCTCTTGAGCCTTACAGTCAGTATCAGACTTGTATTGGATTTAACAGGCGATACGCTTGTAAAGATTCCTTATAGCAGCAGCTCGTTGGATGGTATTAGTACTTAGATCTGACTCTATTCTAGCCTCATTTGCAGTGGCAGTCTATGAAAGTCTCTTAGCCTTGAAGCCTTCCTTGTCATACAGCTTCTCTAGCTTATCTTTATTATCCTCTGATAGAAGCTTCCTCTAACCGCGGGTCTTGTTAAAGGTGCTATAGAAGGTGCAGTCAGAATCGCTCCTCAGGATCTCATACCTACGCCTCCGGGAGACTCTGCAGTGGGAAAAAATGTCTGTCTTTTGAAAAGGAATATTATAATGAGTAAGGAAGCTGTAAATACCTCTAACGTGAGCCTTTTTAGGCGTATCATGGTGTTGAAAGCCCATTTTTTTGGTGTGCAAAAAGGCAAGTTGCAGGTGTTGAGGCATTTTGGTGTGCCGGTTATTTTGCGACCCACCTGGTATTGTACCGGTCACTCAATTTCTAGAGTACATCGCCCAGGTTCTGTGCTGGCAACGCTTGTGCTTGGTTCGTGACACGGGCGATGGCTTCAAAAGTTCTGAATACTGGCAGCGTAAAATTCTCTGCATTGACGCGCTCAACGAGGTCTGGGGCGGCGAGAAGACATTGGGCTTCGATGGCATAGGTCCTCGGATGTATAATCTTTTGACTATTCGTCTGGATGCTGACGCGGATTCGGCAGACTACAAGGATGCGTACAAGCTCGTGGCGATTATTGGGCAAATCAAGCTTTCAGAAGGTTACACGGGCGTAGAATCTGACACAAACACCACATCTCGGAACGTTGTGGGATCAGAACGAGGGACAGGATTGTGTGCCGGGTTCATTTGGAGAGCTGCTACGTTATGGAGCGGTACACTTCCGCCAGAAGCGTGAGAAGATCGAGCTCAAGGAGGCTTGTGAGCCCAGGACTCTCATAGAGAAAGGGCTCATGGAGGCCTAGACAGTTTTCAACCTTCCATCCTCAGAATGGTATGCTGTCACATTTAAATGTTCTTGACAATACGTGCCAATCATCCTATGTGAAAACTCGTGTAAATGTGACAGGTAGACTTTCTAGCCTACCTGTTGCGGCCTGTCGGGCTGTAGTGCATAGATTGCGGACAGGCCCCCTCGCGGATGGAACACTGGCTAGCATATTTGAATGGGTTTCAATTTCTGTGTATGTTGTATCTACAGAGGTCCCTACCAAAAGTCTTATCCCACGCCAAAATCACTAGTGCCATTAAAAGTGGATTAGTACTTCTAAAAAGGTTAATTTCCTACTAAATAATCCCTACCTTCCTTATACTTATTTCCTCCCTCTAGCTTAATGATTTTTTCTATATAATAAGGTATCTATTTAATTTACACTTAGATCTTCTTTTATAGTATTATTAACTAAATTACTTTTTACTTATAAATAGCTTTACCTTTACTTATAAAGATACCTTTTTTTATAGTTTCTCTTTTTAAATATAGCTAAGTAGCTTTAATAGCATTTAAATTAAAGCTATTTTTATATTAAAGAAGTTATTATATATTAGTAAGATTAAAAACCTTTTACTATATATAATATAAATATACTAGTACCTTATCTTCCTAAATAACTATACTAAATCTCTCTTCTTTATATAGCTATATAAAAGGGAGTAATTTTAAAATAAGGATCTTCTATTAATATTACTACTAATTAATACCCCTTTTCTTCTTTTCTTATAAGTTTTTTATTCTTTTTATTCTACTTTGTAGCTAGCTTTTTACCTAGTAGATTCTTTAGATTTACTTTTCTTATTACTATTATTAGCTCTTATTCCTTTTTCTTCTTTAGCTTAAGCTTATAATTAAGCTTCTTAAGAATATGTATAGAATCTGCCTTTTCTTTCTTAATCTTTAGAGCCTAGTAATAATAAAGATCTTTTTTATTATAAGAAAAGGAGTCCTAGAATATAAACTCTATTACCCCTTTTTATTACTTTAAAATATAGCTATAAAGAAACTACTTATTAGACCTTTACTATATATAATAATTTCCTTACTAATATAAGAGAATTATAGCAGTTTTATCTAATTAAATTACTAACTTCTAGTCCTTTAAGGTCTAGTTATAATAGGTAATATATTAAGTAAGTCTTTTAGCTTTTATTAACTTTATTAGGCTTAATTTTCTTATTAGCTTTATTTTCTTAAACTTTAAAGAAACTAATATTTAATAAATAGATATTATTAAGATTTTTACTTCTATATCTTTAAGCTTAATAGTAAGATTAATATAGGTTTTTTCTTATTTAAAGTAATTATATTATATTTTATTAATAATAAGCTTTTTAGTTTCTTTTATTATCTTTATTAGCTACTTTAATTAAGGTTTATTTTTAAGATATTTATTTTTTAAAATTAGTAATCTAATATTAAGATTAAACTTTTAATTAATTATATAAATATAAATTCTATTAACCTAATAGATTAAAAGTCTTAATATTTTAGAAACCTTAGTAGAAGACTTACTGCTATAAGGTGCCTTAAAGGATATAATAAAAGCCCTTATTATAATATCTATATTTAGGGTTATAATTAGAGGACCTATAAGATTATTAGAAACTTTAAGAAATCAGTTAATAGCTTATAGAGGGGTTACAGAAGGTTTACAGGTAAGGAAATCATATACCGCCTTTTTTGTTGCTTTTTCTGACCTCCCAGGGTCCCCTGTCACGAGCAGGGGGGCAGGATAAGACTTTTGGTAGGGACCTCCGTAGGCTTTTCGCCACGTAATGCATCACCAAGTTCTCTATGCCGGTAGTTCTGGCGGACCAATCAAGGAAGGGGAGGGGTCAGGGACGTTGGTGAAATCGTAAGACTCGACGGCTTCTCGGCAACTGGCTGACCAAGGAAGTTCGATGCAGATACAGTGGGGGGCAATAAGTTTGAGTCCAAACTCAAGTACACGCGCCACGACTAACCCGATTGAGAACAAGATACTCCCATAGAAATATCTTGATCAGGAGTGATGATTGCCCGATCAAGCTCGCTACGTGCTTAATAAAGCTAAAGCTCTGTCAACGGGAACTAAATTACCCCAAACTGATACTTCAGCCTGGATTCAAACTTATTGCATCCCACTGTATTGTAATTTTTAATTTTTAATATCTGCAGCAGGCCCATACTTTAAATTTAAACTAATTTACTCTTATTACTAAAAGTTTAAATAATATAATAAGAAGTAAAAAAAAAGTAATTTAATACTTAATATTAATATATAAATAGATAAATAGAAAATTATAATAATTTATAAAATTAAGTTTATTAATAATACTTAATAAAAAGCTTTTATTTAATTTTTTATATTTAATATTATATTCTTATAGCTAATAGAATAGACAATCTTAAGGCTTAAAAAATAGTAAAATCTATTAAATACTACTTAAAGGATTAGATAGCTTAGTGTTAATACTAAAGTTTTGTTAATCGCAAAAGTGGCAACCATTGGGATGGGCATGGTCTTTCAGATAGGCTTGACTGAATGAAGATAAGTGTATTAGGAACATGAACTCTTGAGATAACCTTCTCATAAGAATTTGACATTATTGAACTCGATAGATAAGGCTGTTACTGCATTGGAAGGCAACTGGTCTAACGTCTGGAATAGCTTTATATTGAGTTAGATTAATTCAATGACAGTTGGAATAAATCGGGCTTCACTGGCTGAAGTGGACCATGATGTAGGATAATGGGTCGACCCAGTGGAGAATAGGTAGTTGTTTGGCTGATGGTGCTGGAAGATACCGCAAGACCAAAAGTGAAGAGGCCCCTTCAAGGGTCAAGGCGGGTAGATTGGTCCTATAGGCCTGCACCTTTCAACAGATGGGTCCGGCAGAAACAGGAGTGAGTAACTGTGCTACCAAGCAAGAGCTGAACTTGCGTGTCTTCAGAACCAAGATATGCCAATTTCTGGGATCAGACACCAAGTGCCAGCAAAGTTCATTCAGTGACCCCGGAACTTCTGTCGGAAATAGATTGAAGGTTAGACTTAAAAAAAGAGTAAAAAGAAAACTATTCAAATAGGCTTTTGTATCGTAGGTCTGTAGAATATTTTTTTGGTGACACGTTCAATTATAGCAGCTTCTGCAGTTATCTAAAGTTGCTACTCCCAGATGGGGGCTTGACTAAACCTATCGTTTTATAAGCACCTTAAATCTACCCCCAAAAAGACCAAACGATTAAAGATTGACATCTCAGTAAAACACAGCAAGTCACCGCGTTGTGCTAGAATCCATTTATGTGTGTAGCACTATTTAGTACTTCGTGTTGGCGTCGGTGATGGGGTTGCCCTGCCAAGTTGGGGTTGAGGAAGGGTCAGAGTAATCCTTCCAGAACTTGAAAACGGAAATCCTGGGAGGACCGATATTCTTGGGGTCTGGCTTAGAGGCAAAGACTCTGAGGTTGTAGTTGTTCTGGTTTTTGTAGTAATAAACAGATGCAGAGATGGACGTGCCAGGTGTGACATCCCAAGAGTTGCCGTCGAGTGAGAGAGCTCCAGCAGTCCACTCGCCATCACCAGTCTTGCAAACTTCTCGGAGAACTTCATCTCCTTTGCTGACATAGTAAACACGGATCTATATAAACTCAAGTTAGCTCGTATGAATCGACGCGCTTATTAATAACTCACCTCTATTCCTTCTGGACCCACCCAAGTAACTGCGGCAACCTGCTTGTTCTGGGAAGAGACAACGATGTCTTCACTCGGGTCATCGTCATTTCTAACGGTCTTGATTTTGTTGACCTTGAAGATGCCCTTGGCAAATTCGTCAGAAGACTCGAGATAGCTCAGACGATTGGTGTCAAATTTATCGGTGTAGACATAAAACAAGAGACTCTTCTTGCTAGTGTCAATGGCAACAACGTCTTCGGGAAGAGGCTGAAAGGAAAGTTAGATGGTTTGGCGGTCAGAGCTGGGATTGAGTGGTCTACTCACGAGAGACATCGTGCTTGGTTTCGGAGACTGAACTGGATGTGGAAATGTGCTGGTGGGCTTCGGAGTGCTCTCCAAAGGTGAACTGATTGGGGAAGAATGGGACTCTGGAGAACGCGAAAGTTTGCGTGAAGCCAAATCGTGATTGGGAAGCGAGGTACTGATGTGGAAGGAGAATGAAGTGTGAGTGAAACTTGTCGATGCAGTGACTGTTGAGGCGGGGGAAACGACCAGATTTATAGTTGTGCCGTCGTCTAGAGTCGTGTTGAGAGTCATTGAAGATCTGGGTCTCTTTTCGATGGAATCGCTTGAGAGATTTCGTTCGTCTGGCATGGTGATTAGGTGTCAAGGAGGAGGCGATGGGAGGTGGAAACAACAATAGCCAATGAGGTGATGGTTCCGACTCACAAACAGCGTAACTTCACTAGTTATGTCAAAGGGGGATATGCTTTGAATGCGATATACCGGTGGCGCGAGTTTCTCAGCTCTCAAGATACCAAGGTGGCTTCGAGGGTAACCGTTTTCGATGCCTCGTGATACCATTCGCACCAAAGTACCCGCCATGTAGAGGGCTGGACAACAGGAACGGGGAGGGTAGGGTGAATGCAAGAGAATCAGAACAAAGTAGAGTGTCAACGTCAAGATTTATGGGGTCTGTGATTGCAGATGTGTTGTTCTACAAGTCCACATTGGCTGCGTGAATCAGGGTTTAAAATTCCCATGGGTACCTAATGATAGCTTAATGCCTAGTCACCCAGGCATCTAGTTAGGTAAATAATATTATATATAGGTATCTATAGGTATTTTAGAATGTTCTTATAATACTTATAATATATATAAGTACTAGAAATTGCCTATAGGTACCTATAGGTAATATTATACTCTTTTATATAACTTTTAAAAGTAGTATAAATATAATATATTTATAGTAATTATTTATAATAATCTATATAAAAAGCATATTTATATATATATAAAAAATATTAAATTAAATATATATTATCTATATAAAAAGTATTATTAGTTTCTAGCTAACTGCTTAATACTAGTATTTTAAGAATCTATTCTTTTAATCTAGCTTTTAATTTATAATAACTACTATAAGTTAGTATATTAAGCTTTATTTAGTTTAAATCTTTTTAAAGGTATATAAAGATAAAAGTTAATAGAATTTAAATTATAAAAAGACTAAAGTAAGCTTAATAGTATAGATAATAGATATTAATTAGTAAATAATTATAAAAGTTATAAGTCTTAAAAATAAGAGGAAAATATCTATAATTAGGAAAGAATAAAAGATAGTTATTAATAGGTTATTAATAAAGTATTTATATAAATAACTTCTTTCTTATATATTATTAGTAAGTAAAGGAAGGTTAAATATTATAGTATTTCTTTAAGTAATATAGAATATATAAGAGCTTTTTATAACTCTTTAAGCTAGTCTAGGGAGTTCTTTATAAAAGAAGATAGCTTAAATAAGTCTAAGTTAAAAGACTTTTAAGATTAGTTTAAGGCTATAAAATAGAAATATAATAAAAACCTTTTTTTAATTAAAGAAACCTTTAAAGCATATTATTTATATTAGTATATAAAGTAATATATACTCTATGCTCTTTTAATTATAATAGTACTTAGCTATATTATAAGAAGGTCTCTAGCTATATAGCTTAATGCAGAATATTTAGGATTATAAGTAATATAAGCCTAGAATTAAAGGAGGCTTTCTTTAAATTGCCTTTTTATTTATTATATTAGTTAATAATATAATATAATACTATACTAAATATACCTTCTTTAAAGAAAGATCTATATATAGTTAAAGCTAATTTTTAAGAGTAGCTAGCCTATAAACTATAATAAGTATATAATTATTACATTAAATTACTATAAATACCTTTTTAAGACTAAAAAAACTAAAAAGAAGATTCTATTTTTCTATTAATAGTAATATAAATAGATCTATATAGCTAAATGCATATTAAGAGGTATAAAGTTAAATGAAATTAGCCTTAGCTTATTCTTTAATACTGCTAATACTTAAAAATAGAAGAATAAATTAAATACTACTCTAGTAAGTATCTTATTCTAATTTTAGTAGAAATAAAAGAAAAAGAATAATAAGATAAAGGATCTTAGTAATAAATAAATCTATATACTTATATAGCTTTATTATAGCTTAATAAATGCTATAGGAAAGAACCTTTACTTAAGGTTAATAATTTTAGCTGCCTTTAAGTAAAAAGAGCCTCTTCTAATAAATACTAAAATAGCAGCTAATAATCTTAAGCTAAGTCTATATAGCAGATAAGCTATTAATAGCTAAATAACTAATAGAATTAAAAAGATAAATAAAAATGTAAATGCAATTAATAAGGTAATTAATCTACTGCTAATTTTTAGCAGTAATCTTATAATTCCTATTAAGGTAATCTTTAAACTATTCTTAGATAGATAGTTTTAGTATCCTAGCCCTTATAAGCATTATAGTTATTAAGTTTTATTAGGTTAAGATATTATAAATTAATTTTAAAGGTTATAAAATAGTCTTATCTTATATTTAATAAGCTTAAATCTCTTTAAATTTTTATATAAGCTTAAGACTTTAAGTAAATTTAATAATAAAGTAATAAACCTAGAAGATAATTAGTTATAATTAACTTAGTAATTACTATATATAATTATTATAAGGAATATATTATAAGAAGAAATATATATACTTAAAGAATAGATAAAGATAAATAATTAATACTAATAAGATTAAATAATTAGTCTATAACTTGCTATTTTAAGGCATTAAATTAATTATCTATTAAGTCCTTATTATTAAGGCCTTTATTTTAAGAAAGGTTATCTCCTTTATCCTTATCCTTATTATAATTATTACTCTTTAAAATTACTATCTCTTAAGATATAATTCTAATATAATTTATAATTTCTTATATAATAAGATTTAGAATATAAGCTATATATTATATAAAATAAAAGTAAAGTAAAAGTATAAGCTATAACTTAGTTTTAATCTTATAATTTAAATCCTTAATATTAAGATATATACTATTATCTACTATAATTACTTAAAGGCAATTTAAAAGATAATAATTCTAAAGGCTATATATTATATAAGAGTTTAGTATAACCTTGCTTTAATCCTTAAATATATTAATAAATTTAAGTATAACCCTTTTAAGTTACTATTAAGTATTAAGAAAATAGGTAAAAATACTAAGAATAGTAAACTTATTATAAAGTATTAACTATATATCTAATATAAGAGAGACTTTAGCCTTTAAGAGGAGAGTTTAAAGAATAGCCTTTTATAAAAATAAAAACTTATTTTAAATTTATTTAATAAGAGTTAAGCTACTAGGTAGTTAAAGGTATAGTAAGATAAAGGCTATAAGTTACTAAAATACTAAATTTACTATAATATTTATAGATAAATAGCTACTAGTAATAAAATAAGTAAAATAGTAAATAGATTTTATTTACTATTTAGTAATATTAATTTATTAAAAGTAAGCTAAAATTATTATATTTAATTACTATAAATATACTTATATTAAAATTAAAATATATTTTTTTTTTTTTTAAGTTTACATATTAGCCTCGAAAGGTATCTAAGCATCTCTAAAGTCTATTATAATTTAAACATTACTTGCCTCCCAGGCAGCAAAGCTTTATTAAGTTAATATTATTAAGTTAGCTGCTTTAATTACAGCTTAAACCTAACTGCACTTAAGCCAGCTGGAGAGCCTTGCTCTTCAGCTGGGCCAGATCTTCCTCTTGCAACCCACTTCAAACAATACCACGCTTCAATCATCCAACACGCAGTAAGTCATCCAACCCGCCTTCTGATCGCAGCCGCTAACAACATCACAGCTACACCGTCACGATGCCTATTGTCAGAAGAAGCCTACAGTTCGATCCCGACAAGCCTAATCCCGGTAAGCCTTATCTAATAGAAGGCCACGATGTGACGTATAAGATTGACCAAGCTATCATCAATAAAGAAGACCACAACCAACTATGCAATAAGGCAATAGAAGTTATATATGTCTAGGAGGAAACAGATAATACCAGCCGCATAAGGCTAGCAGCCTTCAGTTGCAAGATCCTCTTGCTTGTGTACCGCCTCTACAGGCAAGACCCTCCTATCAAGAAGGCTTTCCTTATTAAGGAGCTGAAGGAACTGAACGAGCTAAAAGGGAAGTTGCTTGGAGGGATACATATACGCTATGAGGAGCTGGTATTCATCGATGCCCTTCACGATGACATGTACGATGAGTGGTTCAAGGCCATCCAGGACCAGGTCTAGCGAGTACTGAAGAAGACCGAACCGCAGCTGCTGTAAAGACGAGGGGGACGGCGTACCGCGAAATGGATAAGAGAGGGGTAATCGCGGGGTTTCGGAAGAAAAATGTATTAAGTTTTGTGTAGGTTCGGGCGCCTAAAGTCAAAGACCGTCAGCGTTAGCAGCAACAGAGGGCAGAATTGATTACGCTACACAGCACATGACCAGTCTACAATCATAAAGACCAGCCAAACATCAGTGCACTATTAGTATAAACAGGGGTTAAAATATATTATATTAATTCTTTTAAATATTCTTATTTTAAAAGCCTTTTTTTTATAAATATTTAAGTTTAAATCCTTATATATACTTAATATACTAGTTCTAGATATATTAAGATATATTAAAGTAATATAATAAAAGTAATATATAATTTATAATCTTTTATTTAATCTCTATAGACTTTAATTAAATTAGAACTAGCTAGAAGAGTCTCTCTTTTCCTAGAAGATTTTTAAAGCCTTTAACTTTAATAATTAAAGTAAATAAAAAGTATTAAGTATAAATTTAATATATAATATCTACTATTATATTATTTTCTACTAAAGAAAAAAGGCATTAATAGTAAAAGGGTTAAATAAAATATAAAAAGGCTTATTAAGTATAGTTAATTTAAGGCTAAGTAAGCTTTATAAAGATATTTTAGTAATAAAATATAACTTAAAATTAGTTTAAAAGTAAAAAGAAATTTTTAAAAAGGATTACTATAAAAGATTATTACCTTACTTAATAACTTTAAACTAGAAGATTTATAATTATATTAATTAATCTTAGTTATAATAAATCAAAGCTATATTAAGTTAAAGTAAGCCTTTAATATAATACTTAAGACTTTAATATATTTTATTATATAAATGCTAGATTATATTTAGTTAGCTAAAAGAGCTATCTTTATTTAAACTTAATAAGAATTTAANTAAATAAAAAAGGTTTTCTAATTCTTATCTTTCTTTTTTTTTTATAACTTATAAAAATTTTAAAATAATATAAATATATTACTTTTAAAATAATACTTAATAATCCTAAAAGTAAAATTCTTCTTAAGATATATATTATATTAATATTCTACTTACTATATATATTTATTTATTAACTATTTTATAAGTATTACTATCTTAATTAAATTAATAGTTAAGCTCTTATACTTTAAGATTTATTCTATAATATAGTAAAAATTTATAATAGTTAAATATAAAGCTATTAAGTAAAATTAAAAATAAATTAAAAAGATTAAAAAGAAAATATATAATATAAGATAAGTAAAAGCCTTAAGGTTATATATAATAGCAATTAAAATAGAATAGTAAGTTAATTCTTAAGTACTTTCTACTATTTATATTAATATAATAAGTAAAAATTCTTTAAAATATCTATTAACTCTAATATATAACTAAACTTCTTATATTATAATTGCTATTTTAGTAAATTATTTAGAAAATTAAGTTAAGTATAAAGTCTAATTTACAATTTTAGTTATTAGTAATTAAAGTACTTTAAGAAATAAGTAAAAGCTTTATTATTATACTATTTAAAAGTAAATTAAATATTTATATTTTAGAAATCTTAATTAAGTATAATTAAGCTTAAACTTATATATAATTTATATAAAGTATATAACTTTATATTATACTAATATAAGATTAATAAAAATAATTTATAAAAATATAAAATCTTAAAATAGCTTTTTAAAATAATAAATAAAAGGTATATTAGCTAATTACTATAAATAATTAGCTTAATTAACTCCTTACTATACTTTAACTTAAGTAAATAAAAATCCTTAGTACCTTATTCTTTATATTAATACTAGCTATATATTTTTTACTTATTTCTTTTCTTTAAAGAGTCTTAAAGGTATTAAAGTAATTTAAGGTTTAATATTAATAAGCTTTAATAGCTTATAAGCTTTAATAAGAAGCTAAAATATAAGATAATTAATACTCTTAAAATGCTATAATACTTCTTTACCTAGGCCTAAATGCTATAAAATAATATTATCTTAAAGAAATAGAAGCCTAAAAAGGTAATCCTATATAGTAAATATATACTTCTACTAGTAATAGATTTATTAAATCTTTTTAAGTATAAAAAGTTTATTAGTTTAATAGAAATATTAATAAGCTTCTTATTATACTTACTATTCTTAATAATAAAAGATTTAAAATCTATTAAGATTACTATAATAAATTAATATATTATAAAATCTTATAATAATATTATCTTATTATTACTTTTATACTAAAGGAAACTTAAAAGGAAGAATATCTTTATATACTTAACTTAAACCTAAAAGCTTACTAAAGGGCTTTTATATAAAAGCTTAATTATTTATAAATAATTTAAAGAATAGATTAAAGGGCTTAAATGCCTTTAAATTCTTTAGTTTTATAATATACTAAATATATAACTTAAGTTAAGAAAAGATATTTAAATTATAAAGTAAAAGCATAAATTATTTATAGCTAATTATAAATAAGTAATTATTATAAATAATTACTATAAATACTTACTTAAAAAACTTAAACTTAATTTTTTTTTTTTTTTAAGTTTATATATTAGCCTTAAAAGGTATCTAAGCATCTCTAAAGTCTATTATAATTTAAATATTACTTGCTTCCTAGGCAGTAAAGCTTTATTAAGTTAATATTATTAAGTTAGCTGCCTTAATTATAGCCTAAACCTAACTGCACTCAAGCCAGCTAGAGAGCCTTTCTTGCTCTTTAGCTAGGCTAGATCTTCCTCTTGCAACCCACTTCAAACACATGCTTCAATCATCCAACACGCAGTAAGTCATCTAACCCACCTTCTGATCGCAGCCGCTAACAACATCACAGCTACACCGTCACGATGCATATCAGAAGAAGCCTGCAGACTCCCGATCCTGACAAGCCTTATCTGACAGAAGGACCTAATGCAACCGAAATGAAGGATATAATCAACCAAGCTATTAGCAGCAGTAACCATTACAAGCTATATAATGAGGCAATAGAGATCCTAAAGGCCTAGAAGTATATAGATAATATTAACTGCATTAAGCAGGTAGCCTTTAGTTGCAAGATCCTTAAGGTTATATAGCCTTATTACAAGCTAGTTAATAGAGGCTTCCTTAATGCTAAGATAAAGGCACTTAATGCGCTTAGAGAGAAGTTGCTTAGAGGGACAGATCTAGAGGTTAAGGAAAGGGAATTCATTATGGCTATTTGCAGCAGCTTGTATGATAAGTGGCTTAAGGCTATCAGGTAGCAGGCTAAGAGGGCAACGAGAATCACTCTACAGTAATGCAAAATGGATAAGAGAGGGGTAATTGTGGGGTTCTATTAGAAGAAAAATGTATTAAGTTTTATATAGGTTCAGGCGCCTAAAGTCAAAGACCTAAAGTTATAACATTAGCGTTAGCAGCAATAGAGGGCAGAATTGATTATGCTATACAGCATATAACCAGTCTACAATCATAAAGACTAGCTAAACATCAGTATACTATTAGTATAAACAGGGGTTAAACTTGATTTAAATAGCATTAACCTTATACTTAACATTTTAAGAGTAGTTTATAATTTTATTACATTTAACTTATAAGAAATATAATATAGTAATTATTAGCTATTTAATATAAGTTATATAAATTTTAAGATTAGCTTAAATAATTAGCTTAAATTAATTTAAAAATATTATATTTTTATATTATAATCTTTTACTATTTAATCTATTTATTAGTTTTTAGTAGAATTATAGCTTAACTTTTATTTTAATTAAGCATTTTATTAATAAAAGTAAGCTAGTAATTATTTTCCTTAGTAAAATTATTAATATTCTCTTAGAGAAAATTATTATTATTTTATAGGATTTTACTAGCCTTAAAAGTTAATACTATAAATACTTTATCTTTAAAGAAATTATAATATTTACCCTTTTTAATACTACCTTAAATTAGCCTTTAAATATTAGTAAATAAAATATACTTATTAGTCTATATTATAGTTATTAAAAGCAATATCTTTAAGTACTTTTTTAATTACCTTATTAACATTAAAATAGTCTATATATTAATAGAGTTTAATCTTTAGGTAACTTTACTGCTAATTAAAGTTCTTCTTTATAGTTTTATATTTATAGTATTTTATAAGAAGTATATCTATTCTAGTATAGGCTTTCTTTATATAAGAATTTATTAATAAATCCTTCTTAGGCTTTTATTTATATAATAGCCTACTAGGTAAATGCTTTAGGAAGATTAGCTTAAATAATTACTATAAGTGTAAATAAGCTTCTTATTTTAGCTTTTATTACTTATTTTTTTTACTTTAAGAAAAATTAAAAAATAGTAGCTCTTACTATAATATATAAGGAAGATAAAAGCTAGAATATAAAAATTAATATTCTTATAGCTAAAGGCAATTATATCTTAAAAGCTAAAAAATTAAGAGTTTAAGAGAGATAAGTTTAAAAGGAGATTATGATTTCTAGTACTATAATAGAAATAAAAAAATAGATTTTAAATTTAAAATATTAGTCTTAAATAGATAATAATTAGTAAAATACTTTTCTTTAATTAGCTTAAAATTTATAATAAATTATTATACTAAGATCTATTATTTAAGAAACTAAATCTTAATATTAACCTAACTTTAACCTTTTAAACCCCTTAAATTTTAAAATTTATAAGTTTTAAGTAGAATTTAGTATTTCTTTTTATTCTAGCCTTTTTAATTAATCCTTTTATAGTAATTAATTAAGATAATTGCTTTTATTAAGCTTATATTTTAAATTTTAATACTATATAACCTTTTAAATTTTATTATTTTTAATTCTTCTTTTCTTTATTTTAAGAGTTTCTACTTCTAGTCTCTTTTTCTTATAGTAATCTATTAAGATAATTACTTTTAATTTCTTAATTACTTAAAATAACTAGTAGCTAAAGCCTTTCCCTATAAGCAGCTTAAAAGACTACTAGTAGTAAATAGCCTTAAAAGTCTATTACTAGTAAATAACCTTAAAAGTCTATTATTAGTAAAATATCTTAAAAAAGTATATATAAAGCCTAAGTACTAAAAGGGAAATCTTACTTTAAGGGTCTTATTATTACTTTTAGTAAGCAGTTTATTTATATTATAATTCTTTTCTTTAATACTATTATAAATTGCTAGATAAAGGATTATAAAATTTAAATTCTTAAGAGTAATAAGCTTACTATTATATATACCTCTTTTATTTATCTTATTTATAAAATTATATTTAATATAACTAGAAACTATATTATAGCTTCTACTTATATTACCTTTAATGCTATTAGTACTTTTAAAGAAGCAATTAAAGCTTTTATATACTAGCTTTTAAAAGTAAGTTATTTATAGTAATCTTATATAGTAATTAGTTATACTAATTAATTTTAAATTTAAGTATTAATTTTCTATTTACTTATATTAGCTATAAGACTATTTAAAAGAAGAATATATAAATATACTATTATATTTAATATACTATAGTAAACTTTATAAATAATTACCTTTAGTAAATAATTAATTTAAATACTATTAAGTTACTTCTATTTTTTAATATTAAGGAAAATTAAGTAATATAGTATATATAAAATTAAGTAGAATTAAAAGAAATTTAAGCTTATAAAAGGAATAAATGCATTAAAGCTTAAGTATATACTACTAAGAATACTAAAATATAAAAATAATAATAAGATAGATAGAAAAAGTATAAAATATAAGTTAACTTAAAAGATCTAGTAGCTAGACTTAAAAAGGCTTTTAATAAGCTAAATAAAGATAAAGCTATATTTAATTAAAAGATATAAAATAGAAGTAAAAATAAGATTAATTAAAAAATATAAGATAGAAATAAAGATAAAATTAATTAAAAGATATAAAATAAAAGTAAAAATAAGCCTAATTAAAAGCTATAAAATAGTAGTAAAGATATATATAAGAGTATACTAGAAAACTAGATCTAGAATAATAATTAAGCTATTATAGTTTTATATTTTTTCTTAAAGGATTTATTAAAGTATTAAGAGTAAAGGCTTATAAAATACTAATTTACTACTAATTTAAAGTAATTATTATATCTAATTACTATAAATTAAAGATATATATTATAAGTAATTTAAATTTTTATCTAGGTATTAATTTATAATTAATCTTTATAAGTACTTATATCTATATAATTATCTTATCTAGGTACCTGCCTGTAGGTAGGCATCTAAAATAGGTATCTCTAGGTATATACCCCTATTAAATGGGTACCTATAGATACCTATAGGCTGGGTATTTTAAACCCTACTTGACATGCTTTGCCCTACACGTGAGACAGCCTAAAGTAACGATAGACGTGCAAGGTCAGCATGACAACCTTAGCAATGTTATCTCAGGATCGCTGGAGTACAACTCCCATTTGCTCAACGCACCTAGTCTAGATCGCCCTTTGCTTTGTCGTTTCCCCACCCTAGCTACCTGTGTCGAATCATCGGGCATCGTTATCTCGGTGCTGAGTCGTCGTCTCGCGTCTTCTGAGAAAGGTGGAGATGTGATTGTTGACGACGACAACGCCTGCCAAGCAGAGTAGAACTTCCCTTTCAGCCGTAGAGATCAGAAGAGGAGGAGGGGGTTGTAGGTAGGAAGTGGTAGCGTGACGAGTAGCACTGGGGAGCCTGGGCTACTGGGCTTAAAAGGTGGATCAAATGGAGATGTATTGGGTTAACCGGTCGTCTCCGACGACACCGGCTATCAGCATCGTCGTCTACGGTTATCCAATCTAACCAGCCCCCGCGTAAGTAGCTAGTCGATTTCGATAAGGGTAGCGGGGTAATGGATAACCGAGTTCCCGTTTAGTCCATCGTCTTGTTATTAGTGTGAATTGGTGGAAATGCGTGAGCTAGTCTAGTGTCGCTGCGGAGTCGTTCTCGCTGGGATAGATATAAAGTATCCTAAAACTCCACCCGTAAAGCCATTGCTCGCCAGTATACTTCAGCAAGCATACTGAAATACAGCCGAGTACCAACCGTCACGTTCATCAGCCTAATATCAAACACAACATGGCTTCGCCCCCTGATACCAAACCCGAGATTGTTGATGAGAAGGCCATATCGGTGATGGAACAGGACGATGATCCCTCCATCTCCAACGTCGAAGAACAGCCTCTAGTCAGAAGAATTGACCTTCAGTATGTACCAATACAGTGCACTTGAGTACCGCATCTGCCGAATTACTATTCGCTGACACAAAACTCGCACAGCCTGATGCCTATCCTCATAGCCATCTACATACTGCAGTACCTCGACAAGAGCAGTTTGAATACTGCCTCTCTCCTCGGTATCATCCAGGATACGGTAGGTTGGTGTCGATTAGAGGCAAGTTAGGAACTCTCATCACTGATCAATTGCGTTGTAGAAATTGGTCGGTCAAGAGTTCCCGTGGCTTAACAGTGCTTTTTATTTTGGATATCTTGGCGCCACATATCCCATCTCCGTACTTCTCGTGAAGTTCCCAATTGCCAAGGTCCTAGCAGCATCCATGTTAGCGATAATTCCCCACCGTGGCAAGCAAGGCTAATAATTGTAACCCAGTTTGTTATGGGCGGTGGTTCTCGGCTGTCACGCTGCTGGCGAGAACTTCGCAGCCCTCTGCTCCCTACGTGTGCTACTTGGTGCATTTGAGGCCACCATTAGTCCCGGCTTCACACTCATCACAGGACTCTGGTACAAACCATCAGAGCACGCCAGGCGTCACAGCCTTTGGTTCGTCGGTAACGCTGTAGGATCTCTTATCGGTAGTCTCATTGCTTACGCCTGTACCTTCATCACTGGCGGGCCCCTTGCACCGTGGAGAGTAAGCCTACCTCTTGTGCAACTTGCTTTTTCCATGTCAACCTGACCAGGCATTTTAGTGGTTATTCATCGTTCTCGGCATAGTCACAGCTGGCTGGGCTGTCGTTTTATATATCTGGCTTCCAGACACGCCTGCAACAGCCAGATTTCTCAACCCAGCTCAGAGAGTCTGGGCGAGGCAGCGGCCCCAGGTGGCTCAGAGGAGTTTCAAGACGAACAAGTGGTCGAATGCACAGCTACTCGAGGCGATCCTAGATCCCAAGACGTGGTTTCAGTTTTTCATCATTACTACGGTGTCCCTGAGTAATGGAGTCATTGCTAACGTAAGTCATACACTCAGCTGATGCTTGACAACTCTACCATACTATGTATTAGACCCTGCTAACGCACAGGTCGCTCTTATAGTTCAGCTCTCTAATTATCAGAGGCTTGAACTTTGACCCCCGACAGTCTCTCCCCCTCGGCATGCCCATGGCTGCCTATAATGTGATCATCGTCCTCCTTTCCGCCTCGCTGGCCGAGAAATTTCGTAAGTCTCGTTGTATTATTGCTGCAGGTGCCTCGACTCTTTCACTGGTGGGCACTATTCTGGTCCGTCAGCTGCCATCCACAAACAATACTGGTCGATACATAGGACTCATCATATGCGCGTCGTGCGCCAATGTATTCCCGATGATGCTGAGCCTCATCTCGAGCAACGTTGCCGGTTTTACCAAAAAATCAACAGTCAACGCCGTCTTCTTCCTTGGATACTGTGCCGGCAACATTGCTGGTCCACAGTTCTTCATTCCAACCGAGGCACCAAAATACGGGGTAAGAACAGCTCCTCACCCTCTCTAATTCATTTCAAGGCTGA
Source organism: Fusarium xylarioides (assembly GCA_013183765.1). Lineage (NCBI taxonomy): Eukaryota > Fungi > Ascomycota > Sordariomycetes > Hypocreales > Nectriaceae > Fusarium > Fusarium xylarioides. The sequence continues at coordinate 21,564 of SRZU01000207.1, read as the reverse complement.
TTCTCTCCTGTGTGTTTCTGTAGACGGCTTTTACTGCCTTGTTTGTTATCTTCTGCATCCTCATTGGTCTGATTCTTGCCTTCAGGCAATATCTGGCCTGGGAGAACTCGAGGCGCGACAAGGCTCAGGGAGTGTACATTGATGCTGAGTCACCAGAGAGAGATACCATGCCTGGTGCGGTAATGGAGGCGACTGACGAGACGGACTTTGAGAATAAGAACTTCCGGTAGGAATCACGCGACCGCAAAGAAATACGCCGCTCTTTGCTTTAAGTTTTATATAGCTAGTCAAGCCCCTTTCCTCGAAGCATCTATAACGTTATAACTAAAGATCCTTTATCTACCTCAGATAAAAGCTTTTGAACATCTCCCCAATTTTGATAATACCGCTTTAAATAGGTGCGAATAGCAGGCATCTCATACGTGGCACGAATGTCTATCCACCACCTGCATTCACGTGCCCTAGTATGCCACAGGTATAAGAGTGTAAGGGCTATCGGATCTTTGCCCTCCAGTAAAGTTTTGAACTTGCCCCGCATCTTGGTTGAGACCTTCATAGCTTTGCCGGCTGTAGCCTGACCAGTGGGTATTGCTAGCAGTTCAGACAAGCCATGTGCAACCCTAAAATAAGGATTGTCATTTGCCGTGGAGGTTTCGTCAAGCATACAAAGCTGCCTTAGCTCCACTAGTACACCACCAATGCCTTCAACAGGCATGGACTGGTGCATTGTATTAAACGTTTCAGCCATTGGCGTAAAGACACTTGTTTCTCGTAGAGGGTTGACTAGTTGCCATAGTCTCATCTTGCCAGCTGCAAGTCCTAACCACTCAAGGTCAGAAGAGTCTGGCGGCCCAAGAGGCCGAGTTTCCTCCAAGGGACACGCATTAATAGACGAGAAGGCTAGGATGCCAAGAGCGCTTGCTGCGGCCCAGATAGGATCCTTGTGCTCTTCTTTGACAGGCTGGCCCAGCGATTTGTTGAATAATGAAGTGCATTGAGTCCAGTGATACGTTTCACAAAATGATCGACGATGGGTTGGCGTTGCTTCAAGGTAGCGATCATGGACAGCCGTCACGGCCAACATACCATGCAATAAAAATGGACGCTGCAAGATAATTGTAAGTTATTCGTTTGTTCATTTTGGGCTTGTACTCACCTTAAAAGATAGCTCCAGCATGTGGCCGTTGTGTATCTCTACTGTCTCTGGCCCGCTAAGAGAGTGTAGGGTCCTGCACTGGAAACGATAGAAAAGGTCTTGGTCATGTGCATTGAGCATGTAGAAATTTGTCTTATCTGCTACCCATATGCAGTTACCCATAGACGATTGTGGTGACGGAGTCGTAAATTCATTTGGTATGTTTTTCTTGGTTTGTTCCTCGGGAAGTGACTGAAAATCTGGTATGTTGAACTCGAAGTTGCATTTGACCCCGTAAATCTGGCACTTCACGCAATGTGGCCTCGACTCATCACACTAAGTCGTCGAACATAAGTCAACAGAAGTTGAAGATGTAGAGGAAACTCCTCATTTACTTACCTTTACCTTCCTCAGCTTGCAGTTCCGACAACCGAATCGAGATTTTTGACGACGTTGCATTTCCCGCCTCTCGGTGACAGCAATCGTCCTTGAGCCCATAATTGATTGATAATATTTAACTAATTGCTTGTCAGGCTCTCGTTCGTTGTTATCGGTCTTGATGTTCACAGGCCGATAAAGAATGTTTCTGCGGAGATTAGCACATGCTTAAATCCGGCAGATTAATAACTCCGTCCGGCGCGGGCGTGATACGATCTTTACGGAAGACTATAGGGCTCAGTAGCTCAAAAGTCAGAAGTAAGAGATTTTCCTTACTAGATTTACCTTACACATACATTATAAGCTAAAATATATATATAGATAACCTTTTATTACTCTACTAAATTTATTTATATAATATAGTATTACTAAGTATAAGGTTAATGCTCTCTACTTATAGTATATTTAAGTATACTTAGGTAATTATAAGGCTCTATTTTAATTTATATAGACTTATTATTCTATTATATATATTATCTTTTCTTATAGAATATATTAAATACTACTTAAAAAGTAATAAATGCTATAGTAATATTTATATAAAGTTAAATAATATTATAAATGCTATTTTCTACCTATTTTATAGCCAGTTACTTACTATTAGTAAGGTTATTAACTTTACTAATAGCCTATAAGCTATTTTAGTAGTTTCTATATAAAGCACTTTAATAATAATATTAACTAAATAATCTTAATTAATCCCTTTAATATATAATAATACTTATAATATAGCTATTAAAAGCTAGTAAAGAAGCATTATATTAATAGCTTATAATAGCCTAATTATAATTAAAATGCATATTAAGTTTTATATTATATCTAGGGTTAAGGATATAGTTACTAGTATAGCTATTATAAAATATAATAGGCCTCCTACTAGGTCCTTTAGCTATAAAAGCAAGATTAAGGTTATACTAACTGCTTTATACCTATTATATGCTATTATAGTTATATTTCTTATATTAAGCTTCTAGGCATTACTAGCTATAATAGAGTAAAAGCTTATTTCTAAGTTTAATACTACTATAAGCTTATATAGGCCTAAATACTTTAATAATATTATATATAATATAGTATAATTAAAAGACTTCTTTAATAAGGTAAATATTTTACTTCTTTTAAGAGCTAAGATTCCTATTAACCTTTTATTCTTTTATTTTAATAAATAGGATAATTTAAAAGAGAATACTACTATTTACCCTTCTAAGAGATATATTAAGTAAGTAGAATTAATAGAAGTAGAAAGAAGTACTTCTAAATGCATAATTAAACTAAAGTAAGAGAAGGAAATAAAGAAGAAAAAGGAAATAAAGAAGAAAGTAATATAGCCTATTAAAAAGGAAAAGGGCATAAAAAATAAGATTAAAGTTAAAATACCTTAAGAGTTAGTTATAAAAGAGGAAGGAAATAAAAGTAATATAAAGAGCTTTACTTTAGCTACATTTAAGGCATTTTTAAATAGTATAGAAGAAATAAATTATATAGAAGAGGTAAAGGAAAAGGCTATAAAAACTAATACTTACTTTAAGTAAAATATAGCATTATTATAAAGGTTTAAGTAATAATATATATATAAAATGCCTTTTTTTATATTATATAAGGCTATATAAAGTTAATCTTATTAGTATTAACTACTTCTTAGTTTAAGGTTATAATATTAATATTATAAGTAGCTAAATAATCTTATATATAATTAATCCCTTTTATAGGTATTAGAAGGAGTCTAATAGCTAGTTAATGCCTATTAAGCATATACTCTTTTAATTAGCCTTATAGGAATAGGTATATAGAGTATTTTAAGCTATTAGGGCTTTTAGTAGAAAAGACTTCCTTCTTAAGAATCTCATTATATACTTTAATTATATCTTTAGGTAGATATGCATTAATATTAATTTAATTATTATTATAAAGCTTTATAATTATCTATAGTTAATTAGAAGAGATAAGGAAAGTAAAGTCTTTTACTTTTTAAGCTTCTAGTTAATAGTATAAGACCTAAGGCTAACTAGAAATAATATATAGCCTAGTAGGTTATTTATATATATAGTGTAAATTCTAAAGCATTATAAACTTAAAGAGCTCTATATATATTATTAGCATATAGAGATATAGAATTGCAACTTAATCTAAAATAGAATCTAGTAAAAAGTTACCTTTAGTAGTAATTCTAGTAAAAAATGCCTATTTATAATTAATATATATAAGTATATAAGGCTATATAGGACTATATATATACTAGTAACCTACTTAACTGTTATTTAGTTAATACTACTAGCTCTTAATCTTTTCATTTTATATACTTTTGCTATATATCTAGTAATTATTAAATTAGATAAATTAGTTTATATTACCTCCTATAATATTATATAATTGCAAAAGGTAATAATGTATACTAGCTATAAGGAGGGTTTTATTACTATAATTAGATTAAATTATAAGAGGTATATAACCTTAGCCTTTAATAATATAAAGATATTACTTAAGCATACTATGTAATATATTAGCTAATATACCTACATAAAGCTATATAATATACTGTAAGTAAGCATTAATAGAAGCATATATACCTATACTTTAGGCTTTTAGCTTATTATAAGTATTAATTAACTATATAAAGTTAAGGCTTAAGGCTATCTATCCTATTTAGCAATGCTATATTATATTCTATTAATTAGAGATATTTATAGGTAAAAAGCTTTAAAAGGCTTTATATATAGTATCTCTATTAAGAGATAGTTCTTGCTAGTAGATATAGGTATAAAGATAGGTTTAACTGAATGTTTAAAGCTTAATGCTTAGTAGGGCATTATTCTTAAAGAATTTATATAATTTAGCTAACTGTACTGCTTTTTGCTTAGAAGTAGAATATTAATATATATTAAGGTCTTATTATATCCTTTCTAAGCCTATAAGTATAACTATAAAGCCCTTCTTTTATAGTTAGTATAGGATATTCTTATCTTTAAGAATATTATAAAAAAGAGCTCTTTAATATAGCTTTATAAGGCTTTAGTATCTTCTATATAGGCTTATTTAGTAATTAATATTAATTAATCTTCTTACTACATTTTAAAGTATTAATTTAATATTATATAGAATATAAATATATTAAACTCTATTAATATACACTCTATAAGCTTATTTACAGTATATTACTTAATATCTCTTTATTATTTAGTTTAAGAGTAAAAAAGTATTAAGTCTTTTAGGGAGCAACTAAATATACTTATTATAAGGGCTTATAGTATCTTATATAAAAAAGAAAAAGTACTAGGTAAAAAAGCTTATATAGCATTTTAAGATTATATATACTAGTAGAAGGTTATATAACCTTAATAACCTTACTAATTATAGCATTTTATTAGAAGATAAAATAAAGTAATTAAAAAACTTTTTACCTTAAACTATATATACTATACTGCTTTATAGTACTTAATATACTAATAAAAACCTTTTCCTTAAGTATATTATAGTATTTTATAGTACTTAATATACTACTATAAATTCTATTATATACTTAAAATGCTTATTATAGTATTATTAATTATTAAATTATATTTTTAAAAATAATAAAGATAAAGATTAAGCTACTATAACTATATTAATATTAGTATTATTTTAAAGTAGCTTATAGAGTATATAATTACTTTAGTTTTTACTTTTCTTAGCCTTCTTCTTTTTACCCTTTATAAAGTTAATAGCTCTCTTAAAGAATTTAAAAAGCAACTAGTAGATAGTGCAATTAAGTAAATTAAAAAGCTTTATAATAGCCTTTATAGTACTATCTAGCTTTAATTTACTATTATTATTACTACTATTATATTTATACTTAGAAGCTATTTAAGAGTTAATATAAAAGTAAATAAGTTTATATATAGTACTATATATAAGAAAGGGAATATTAAGGCTTTAAATAGTTTTAATTATAGTTAATATACTTAATAAGCTTAAAAAGGTAGATATAACATTTAGTAAAAGCTTTATTCTCCTTCTTATACTTATTATAAACTTTTAATTTAAATTATAAGATACTATAAAAGTAGTAAAGCATAGTATTAGTATTTTAAGAAGAGAATATTATAGTATAGGGATTTATAGTTCTCTTTTTAAACTCTTATAGCTTAAATTTATAAGGCTTAATAGGTTTTTAAATAAGTTAATATAATATAGTATAAAGCTTTATATAGTATATAACTTATACCTTAAATATTAAGATAAATAGCCTTAATACCCTTATAGTTATACTTCTTTAAAGTATAATAAAAGACTTAAATAGTTAAATTAAACTATATAATAGGTTATTTAATAGTCTAGTTAAAATTACTAATACCTTTACTATAGATTTCCTTAAAAAGATACTTAAAGCAATTATTTAAATCCTTTTATAAAAGCTTCTTTTAAATTAAATAGTTTTTATCTTAGTTATATGCTATAATATAGCTAATATAATTAACTTTATTACTATTAAAGTTATCTTTACTACTAGAGTTAAAGTTATCTTTCTTAGGGTCCTTCTTAGTAGCTTCTTTAGCTTTCTTCTTTACCTTTTTAGCTTCTTTAGCTACTAATTTAGCCTTTTTAGCTTCTTTAGCCTTCTTTCTTGCTATTTTAGCTCTCTTTTTAGCTATATTATTCTTCTTCTCTTAGGCCTCCTTTATAGCTATAGCTTCCTTTTTAGCTTTATATAAGTCCTTAGCCTCTTTAGCTAATTATACTTCCTTCTTAAGCTTTATCTTATGCTTTTTTAGCTTTAGCTTTAGCTTAGATAGTATAATACTTAGATTAGGTTATATATATATTTATATAGATAGAATTAGTTTAAAAGAAAGTATTAATACTATAAGAAAAATATTAATAATTAACTATAAATTAAATGCATTAAATGTATATATAATAAAATAAAAGGTATATAAAAATAAAGCTCTTAATTATATAAAAATAATAAAGGCTATATAGTATTAATTAAAAGTATATATAAGGTAAGGGATAGGTTTATATAAAGTAAAAGTTACCTGTATAAGTGCTATAGTATAAGTGCTAAATTAAGTAAAGTAAAGTGCTTATAGGAGAATAAAAATAGTATTATATAAAAGATTAAAAGCATATAATTCTAAAAATACATTTATTAGGTTATATAAGGCTATTGTAGGTATATGCAGGTAAGGGAAAGTGAGGAATTCTTACCTTATAAGGTATATTAATTTTAGAGGAAGAAAATGAAGCTAAAGCTAGAATTGCAAGGAAATGTATATTATGTTATTATGTAACCCTAAAGGGCCTACTTTAGCTTATATAAGGGGCCTACAATAATTTAATTTAAAAATCAGATAGATACAAATGTAACCTAGGGCGCCCTACGGGGGGGAGGGTTGGCCTACTACGAAATGACTTTTGAGCCACTGAGCCCTATAGTCTTCCGTAATCTTCTTTGATCTGTAGTAAGAATTCTCGCTAACCTCTGCTCGGGATTGCAGCATCTTGATTGGTCAACGATAGCCCCGCCTGTAATTGAAATGCTTCAGTCAAACAAGACCATCATCTTCAATTAGGGTGATTGGTATCAGCTTTCACTATGACAACAGTTGAGGTTGCCGACAACCCGAGAGTCCTAAGAAGTACGTACAGAGAAATAATAGATATAAAAAGAGTTCATAATCCGCATGGTTTGTTCTGGTCGACACCAATCCATCCAGCTCTTTCTATCCAATATCGTAAAGAAACATTCTTTCAATTATCTATCAAGCTAGCCTCTTATTCCAACCCTATTCATCCAAACAATCTACCATCATGCGTGTCTTTGTTACAGGCTCAACAGGTTTTGTCGGCTCAGCTGTCGTCAAAGAGCTATTAGCTGCCGGTCACTCTGTCCTCGGCCTAGCCCGCAGCGACAAAGGAGTCGAGCAGCTCAAGACCTACGGCGCTGATGCCCTTTTTGGTACAATTGAGGACCTGGAAGTCCTTAAGAAGGGTGCTTCTATGTCTCATGCCGTAATCCATCTGGCATTCGTACACAACTTTGCCGATTATATCGGTTGTTGCGCCATTGACCGTGCGGCCATTACTGCTATGGGCTCTGCTTTGGTCGCAGCTGGCGGCAATCGTGCCATGGTCATTACTTCAGGTACTATGATGCTTGCTCAGGGAAAGCTGGCTTATGAGGACGACGGGCCTGACATGAGCCATCCTATCGCGGCAGCTCGTGGGGCTTCTGAGAAAGTGTGCCTCGAGTTTGCCAAACAAGGTGTTCGGGCTAGTGTTGTTCGGCTTCCTCCTACGACGCATGGATCTGGAGGAGTTTCTGGGTTCATGGGCCCATTTGTGAGCGTTGCACTTGAAAAGGGCGTCTCCGCATATGTTGGCGATGGCCAGAATCATTGGTGCGCTGGCCATCGTGACGATGCGGCTAAATTGTACCGTCTAGCTATCGAGAAAGCAGAACCTGGGTCCGTTTTCCATGGCGTTGCCGAGGAGAGCGTGACGGTCAAGGACATTGCTACTGAAGTTGGCAAACAATTGGGTATTCCTGTTATCAGCATTTCGCAAGAGAAGGTGCCGGAGCATTTTGGCTGGTTTCAATTCGGAGCTATGGCTGACAACACTGCCTCGAGTGCAAAGACGAAAGAGATGTTGGGCTGGAACCCTACTGGACCCACGGTCCTAGAGGACATCGAAGCTATAGTCGACTTTACGAAGTCTCATTCAGGCCAGTGGTAATATATCATATGAAATACTCTAACCCTACATTTCACTTTTTTTTATTCTGTTTCTATATCACTCGCGGCGGGGTCCATGAAACCATGAGAACGACCAATAGAAGGAGGTTCCGGTATTTGAGCATTTTCCTATAGCTTCCATTATCCTTTGGGCTCTCAGTGGACTGATCACTGCTTAGACAGAGTCGTATCTTCCCATTTGAGGTTACTAAAGCCTTTTCTTTTCCCTCGCTTAAAAAACTCCTAACTTTGCGATGGTCAGAAAGTGAGGTACAGTAGCTGGAAAACTTGGCTGTTGTATCTCGTGTTCCTTTTTCCAGAAATAAGGTTACACGACATTGATCAGGGTGGGGGGCTTATATCAGTTGACTGGGCTCGCTCTCGTGCCTCAAGAAATCCACGCCGTTGCATATTCTATGGCATCCAAAATGATCTTATATCTCGATAGCAAGTAGAAAGCGCTCCTTAATAGTACTCACTGTTGCTTCGCCCAATAAACTGTTAACAATCGATCCTTTTTATCGTTGCCTTTCGATCTGCGTTGCGTTCTCTAAGATCAGGCTGATGAGATATCTCAGCGTGACCCTCCAGCTGAAAACATTTTGAGGCCCGCCAGTAAGCCCCCGCTTACGCGCGATCAATAATATTGAGTCTAGCACGCCACACCTACCTGGAAATGCAAAAGTCTTTCCTAATAGGTCGATCTACATACGCCTACGATAATCTCTTCCGATAATAAATCCCGCAGGCAACTGAATATGATACCTCACAATCCGAAGTTGGGTAGGTGGTGGAATGGCGTTTCTGGAAATGAATACCTGCCTCCTGTCTCACAATATGGAATTTGAATTAGGCTCCAGCTTTGTTGTTCCATCGTTTCCATGCTTTATTTTTCATACAGATCCCAGCATGGCTTCATTTGTAGAATCTTACTTTCTTCCCGTCCTCATATTCTTCCTTGAGATATTGGTTTATCTTGAGAACTTATGGTACGAGGCTAATTGGTCCCGTTGGCAAGCTTCGAGTACTACTACTATGGATAAGCTTATACTGTGCAAAGAGGACGAAATATGGCACGCAGTGATCTATGGCAACAACGGAGATCTCCGAAATATTCTCAAAGATCTCACAAATAACCCAGAAAAGGTTTCAGACAATGGTGGAGTAACTGTCTCGCCAAGTAACCCTAGCGCAGTGGCCACGTCGGGCAAGATAGAGGCAGGGGTCCTATTCCGCCGTCCCAAAACCAAACTTCAGAAAGCAGTTGAGACCGATGTTGAAGAGCAGATCTCATATGGCAGTCGGAGATACGACATGGCGGTAAAAGCCCGTCTCGAAGCTATTGCAGATCTATTGGCAAACTCAAGTCAGAAATTAACCAAAAATCAACAGCAGAGAGCACAAGAATGGAGTAGCGGCAAAGTTTCGATCCTATGGATGGCCATCCATCAAGACCACAAGTCAGATATGGAATACTTGCTGACAGAGCGCAATCAAAAACTTGAGATGGGAAATACGTTTCAGCAAAAGACAGTTCTTCACAAGGCCGTATCAGAAAGTGACGGCGACCTTGTACGGAATATCCTCGAAAACAGCTCACTCACATCACCAGAAACTTACATCAATGCTGGTGACTTCGTTAACAGGACTCCATTACACGATGTGGTAGTTTACGCATTTAGACGACTATCAATCCCTACTTCTATCGAATTAGACAATACCCTCAAAGTATTCGGTTTGTTGTCAGAGCATGGTGCAAATATTAATGCTCTGGATGACCTTTTCATGACTCCGCTTCATTTGTTGTTTTCGGAAGCCCTGTACTGGAAGAATAGGTTGGAAGGGAACCGTGAACATTCATTCCTCATTCCTCTTCTGGATAGCTTCTTGTTGGCTGGGGCAGAAGTTCAAACGAAGGACATGGAAGGTATGTAAGCCGACCTGCCAGACCATACACTCCGACTACTCATCGCAGAGCTCGTATCTCCACAGAGCCGCATTTTCTAATATAATAGATAGGTAACTCACCTCTGCATGTGGCCTGTGAACTACAAAATCATAAAGCGATTGAGAAGTTGGTCCTCAGCGGTGCGGATCCGGAAAGTCTAAATCGTGCAGGGAAAACCCCTAGGCGGGTCTTCTTAGACAGTCAGGGGTCAGATAAAGATTTCTGGAGGCGCATGACTATACTATCCCGGCAAAAGCAAAGTATCGGTGCAGAGGTCTACGCCCCATCGAGGAAGCCATCGCAGAGCTACAACAGAATTACAAAGGCAAGAATGGCTATTTGCGACAAATCCCCAGTCCATTGTCGTTATCAAAGAAATGATCCCGACACTGAGATCAGCAATCCTTTGCATTGGACAGCGGGGGATATTTCCGTATCCGATGTTCTTTATCCCAAGAGTTTGACAACAGACACTACGTTCCTGGCTAAATGTACGAAGGAATGTCAACGCGCCTGGAGAGACTTCTTTGAACGAACCAGAAGAGTAGACCACGCAGCTGAATATGGCCTTGAGCAAGAGTCTGCAGCAGGGAGGTCAGTAGCAGTTGACAGAAGTGTCACGTCGGCTGAAAATGCATGGGTTTGGGTAAATTTCCCTGCAAATAATGTAAGCGACTTACACATGGGCATTCTACTTTGAAGTCTTACTCTTACACTAACATGCTTCTTCTTTGCCCGACAGGCCACATGGATTAGAGTAAGTCGATAAATTATCAGTGTTTCGGTTTTATTTCATTGCCTTACTGACGAACTGTTCAATAATTAAGACATTCATCGGAAACAATTTCAGTATCGACGCTTCCACTTGGAGATTCTTTGAAAAGAACATGAAGCTCCATGCTTCAAAAAGCAATGGCCTTCGTATCAGGACACCGCATGCCCATGTGAGTTAAGGCTTTTCATTTAGTAGTGGAAGTATCTAAACAGCTCGGTTTACAAAATGTCAATACATGATACTAATAATAAAACAGAGGATGAGCAAAGATACCGCTAAATCATCTAAGAATGATGATGGCGAGAACACACAAGCCAGATCGATGGTATCTCTTGCGGTATGTCTTTAGCTTTCCCCCGATAAAACTTTATTAACAAGGCTATAATAAGATTCCGTTTATAGATATCGAGGTGCAACCCTGGAGCCCTTCTACGGTAACACCGGGCGAAGAAGCCTACCCTCCCTTTACTGGGTTAGATGGAGTACAGATGCCACAAACCTTGGACCAAACTTCATTCAATGCCGAGAGTCTATCGAAGTTGCGATGTAAAGAAAACCAAGTCATTTACAGATGGTCCCAAAAACAAGACTCTGCACAACTAGGCCAACTTCCACTAGAATGGAGGGTTCGAGATCCGTTTTCCAAACTCGCCTCTTTACTTCGTAAGGTGAGACGACGTACCGAAGGGTATTGGAAGAATCCTGCGCGAAGCTCATCTTCGGGCCGCACTGGGAGAGCCGGCGGGGGTGAAGAGGCTGGCTATTCAGCCAGGATGCAGAGCATTCGCAAGGAAAGCTATCCAAAATGGCTGATGGTTCGGCAGCTTTGGCTCTGGAAATTAGATGATGGTCTGTGTCTTCATCCCTGATCCTGCATCCTCAAACTGATAAATGTTCTCGGTAGACACTGTTCTTACTGCGATACCATCGCGTAGAAACATGTGCATGGCAGATGAGTTATTGGAAGCCATCCGGGAGAGTAACTTGCACAATGTGTCCAGTGGCGACGAGCTTATGAAGCACATTGTGAAAGAGACAATCACTTTCCCCAACAAGTTTACGCGCGCCGGGCTCGGTGAGCATATACTTAATATATTTGAGGGCGAGATTGCCTCTGAAGTAAGTTATAGATGTTACTGAGTGAAGCAGCCACCTTTAACATTGCTTCACTACATAGGCCGACGAAGAAGCCAGTTTCTATAACAACTTCACCCAAAACGACTGGGATTCCAAACACGCAAACAAAGCTATCAACTGCACCTGGCGCGTAAAGGATATTCGTGACGAACTAGGCCTTATAGAGAAGGTCTTTTTGAGTCAGTTGGAGGTTGTCAAGCAATTCGCCAAAGTTCTTACGCCGCCGCAGGCAAAGACATCTAGCGACCCGGACTATATCCGCACTCTTGTTGCAGAATTAGAGGGCATGATAAAACGAATCAAGTATATGGATAATGACGCCGCTACTACCTTGGAAAGTGTAAGCTTTAATCGTACCTGATCATGGAATTATCAGGCTTTCTCTGGAATACCTTAACTGTTACTGACCCGACCAGCTTAACAACATCACTCAGGCAATGCTAGCCCAAGCTTCGCTGAAGGAGGCAGAGTCGGCACGTCTGATGAACTTTATCATCCTGCCATTTACTATTGTTACTGTCATCTTTGTAAGTTCATTGAACCTACCGAACATATTGAGTAAGGCCTCTGACTCAGCTTGTCTTAGACCCCTCTATCATTTATGACGAGCCTCTTTGCTGTCAACTCAGATGGTTTCCCTCATAATGAAGAAGGAGAACTCCGCATCCCTTCAGACTGGTTCTGGTGGAGGATGGGTATGTATATCTCTGGTAGAGCTTGAAACTCGTGTCGTTTCTAATATCGGCTTTTTAGTTGTCGGCGAGCTTGGGACCCTTATCCCACTCTTTATCTTTGTTCTGTTCCTATGTTACTTGCGTCGGAGTCCGAAAGACCTTTCTCGAGAGAAAGTTGTTAGATAAGCAGCAACTAGAGTAGTTTCTATTGGTGCTTTTGTTCTTTTTAGCGCTCTTTGTGACTGTTATTTATTAAGCAAATCGCTAAATCGAAGCACGATCTAAATTTAAAAAAGCTGTGCGGCATACAAGATCCCAAGAAGTGAGAATGACAACATTAGGAGTACTGAGGCTTCCTGTAATCCTTCTTTTTTCCAAAACAGCCATAACAGGAAAAAGGTTAATCCTGGAATACACGAGACCAGGATATAAACAACAACTCTCAAGCCAGACTTCCTTTCTCTTGCGACAATGCCCCAAAACCTCGGTCTTTTCTCCCCACTGTGACTGCAAAGCTCTTTCTTCTGCGGAATTCTGTCCACTGCATCACACTCGTTGCACATTGTTTGTTTGCTCACCAGGCAAGACTCAGAGCGAATCCTCTCATAGAAACGATCGTAAAACTCGTGCTTGGATAATGGAGGCTCGTCGAGTGGCCTAGGCTGGTAGAAATAGTCTCTGTCGAAAATCGGAGGGACGCCGCTGCCACGCTCGCAATACCTTTCTGGGTGCCACTGCTCAAACTAGTAGCGTTGTCAGTTGGGGGCTAGCGTTATCAAGAAAGAACATTGGACATACCTGGTAAAAGTCACAGTGGGAGAATGTCATGAGACCAAACCAGGTCTTGAACCACCCTTTGACTCGTCGAAACTCGGATCTCATTTGGCGGAAAAGCTGCTCGTTACAGAGAGACTCTGATTCAATAGCACTGAGCTTTAAGCCTCCTGAGTCTACAAAGAACATGATATATCGACTCGTTGACGGCATTGATATGGTCGCTGGGAGCCCGCTTGATATGATAGAACTTTGGCCAGGCGTCGCATGTTGTATCGAGTTTTGCTAATACTTATAGATGCCTTTACCGGCATTCTGACTGGAAGAGGGTTCGGTATGACCCTTGAAAAAGTTTGGCGATGCCGCAGTTGATGCAGAAGATGCAGGCAGCGTCTGTGCTCGAATCTTGACAACACGCCGTGCGAAGGCCTCCGGAACCACTTCTCTTCGAATATCTCCGCAAATCTTAACGTCTGTTAACTATCGTTTGGATTAACTGGGTAGAAACTCACACATGCCCAACTCAAGGTGGCGAAATTGGGCGGTGGCAGTGGTTGGGGCTCTGAAAATGGCCACCAGTTCCACTCGTCTGACAGAGCTGCCTTGAATGCGGATGTTGACTTATACAGCCACGACATTCTCTCACTTTCTGCCAGATCAATCTTTACTGGCTTCGAATAGAGAAGCTCTGATACCGTCTCTGCAACTCTCTTGGACTCTGAATCGTTGAGTTCCTTACTCTGCGACTTGGCCAAACGCTTTAGCCGTGACTCAAATGATGGGGTTAACCAAATCGACTAATCGCGTGATAAATGCACTGAAAGAGTTGGTAGAGGCGACAAGATTCTGTATGCTGAGCATATCTGGCTGCGCAGCTGGCTCGTCTTCGGAACTAGAATCGTCTGGCTCATCGCCTTCAGACACCAAGTCGGCTTCCCTGCTCGTAGCGGTTCTCTTACCGATATCCTCTCTTTCCTCTTTGGACAATCCATTGATAATCTCACAAGAGAGTAGTCTGGATGACTTCTTGAAGAACCCGCCTATTCGTGTCGATTCCGGATAGTGCAATTCTGCTGACAAGTCTTGACCAAACAACTTGAGTACTTTTCGGAGCTTGACTGTAAGCCTTCTCAAATCGATATAGTCGTCATTCAAAATAGGCTGTATGAGCTTTCGTAGATCTACGGCGCTGTAGAGAAGGTCGATAAATGCCTCATTTGCTGCGCGCTGTTCAGTCCCTCCACCAGAAACAGAGGTAGGGGTAGTAGATGAAGATTGGCAGCTGCTAGAGGCATCACTACTGGTGTAGCCATCAAAGCCATCATCAAGATGGTTCCAATCTTCCTCGACGAGGTGGGGTATTGACTGAGGACCAAAGCTCGAATTTCTAGGATGAGGGGTATCTTGCTCACTACATGGTTAGCGGTGAAACGACACATCAATATTAGAACACACTGTCTCATAATATGTCGGTCGAGAAGATCCTTACGATAGAAGGTCTGATTGCAGTTTTGAATGGGACACAATAATTCAGGAGGTGAGTGACTAAGTTGATGGCGCCTAGATTGTTAGAGCGATTTACCATCTGTATAGGCGACAACATACCTTAAGTGTTCTGCTCTAGAGAATATCTAAACATATTAGAGATAGAATTAATTTTTCTTTAAAAAAAATATACCTTAGGACATTGATTACATGTGTGATCTAGAACAACTTTCTTCGCCCTTGTAATCCTTCTAGTGATAGGCGTCAATCTGACGTGAGGCCCTTCGGTGGCCGCTATGAAAGGCCTCGTTGGATTGTTAGATGGTGGCACTGAAGTCATATCAGTTGAATCGCTTCTGAAATTTGAGTTGACGTGTTCGTCGTCCATCTCAGTTTGTGTTCGGTTGATGGTAGCGCTTGCGTCTTTTCTTATTTCCGGCGTTCGACTTCGCCAAGAGCCTGGAACGGAGATAAAATGAAGAGTGCTTTTATAAAAAGTAGCAGGGTAGGACTTGCAGGAATAACTTGCTTTACCGAAGAATCAGGAAGGATGCTGTAACTAGGTAATTTTAGCTATGGCAATTCAGAAATTGGAACTTTATACGACTAAGTGATTTTGTGAGAACAGGCATGGCTGCCTAAATCCCAACAATCGAGTTCCAGCCTGATTTCTTGGGTTTGTTGATCATTACTCCCTAGGCCTACGTGGCTTGCATATTGGCTGCGGCAAGGCACACACAGGTGAAGTAGTGATCATTTTCAATCAAGCCAGCCAATTCCTAAACATTTTAAAGCGATATAAGAATAAATATAATAGCCTGCACAGTGTCTCACTAACTGTCTTAATGCTTTAGGCCTATCTACATCCAGTGAACACCTGCCCAAGCTAGAACCAGCGCGGCAGAGCTAACGGCAGGTATCCTTTGCTCTCTGGCCAGGTTTCGTTAGTATATTATAGTTTAATATTATATTTAAATAGGCCAGGTTTCGTACTGAAAAAAACGTTATCCGTAGACTATCACAATTATCCTGTTGCATGCAATTGATTTGCTTTTGGAGCAGCTGAAACCCGAAGTTTCAAGCTCGGCCGAGTATAATGGGGACAGGAGATAAGATAAGGAATATGGGGCTCTGCAGATTATGCATGCTTATTCCCAGCATCCACAAACTTCCCGCGGGAAGCTTTGCTTACTTACCATAACTTGGCCATTAACGTTCTGACGGTTATCCCCTGGATCTCCTTGCTGGTGAATGATGATAAATCAACTTAACTCAGAAATGCAAATCATCAACCATGAAGAGTGTACTTAGTGCATGATGCACAGATGCTAATTCCTAGTGATAAAAGAATATAGTGTCCTTATCACCAGTGTTGGCAGCCTAAAGCTTAACCTTATGGGCAACAATCGACTATATAGTCATTACGACGAAGGCCGTCATGTTGAAAGGCAATACAATGCTATATGTTCATAACACTGTTGCAATAGTAAAGATGAGGCACGCCTGAGTAGAAACACTCAATGGCCAAGATCGAAGGAGATTTAATTACATAAAGAAAGAGATATAGCACATGAGAATATACACTGCTCCATCTCCTGCTTCATAATGCTGAACCTAAGTTATCGACTGATACTTTGAAATGCCCATTAGACTGTATCCGCTCACATGAAGCTTGATCATCAATCAACGAGTGCTTCGCGAGGTGGAAGATGAAGTGGACGACGAAGCACCCGAGGCACGTGAAGTTCCTGAAACACTTGAGCTAGCTGAAGCTCCCGAGGCCTGAGACACGCCCCCAGACGCGCTTCCATACACGCCTCCGGAAGCGCTTTCAGAGGTGGAGGATGACTGCTGGGAAGAGGAAGATGGTGCAGAACTAGAAGATCTACTATTAGCCAGACGCCGGCGGGGTTTTGGGGGCACTGGTCGAAGTGCTCATCGACATGCACATACCTTTGGCTTCCACTTCCTTGACCCGAAGATGCTCCAACAGGAGGAATGCTTGGAGCAGGCTGGCCAGAGTTGTAGTTACCTCCAGAGCCAGCAGCTGGCGGAGGCTGTTGAGATGGCGCGCCGGGAGGAGGTGAAGCAGAGCCGTAACCGGGCCCAGGAGCCAGGCTAGTACTTGTTCTCTTGATGATACATTGAGAGATTTTCTTGTGTTCAACCCATGACACGGTGGTAACGGTGACAGGCACGATGGGCACGAACTCTCGGGTAGTGGTGGTGTTGATCTCAACGACAACAGTGGTCGGAATTATTTCTTCGTAGATGATTGTATCACGGCATTGACCTTATTCATGTCTTAGTAAGGGGATGACTGGGCTGTTCCCAAAGAGTAAATACCTTCAACTCTTGTGGTGCTTGTTGAGACTATGACCTCGACAACAGTGCGGGTGGACGTGGGGAGCTCCTGTGTTTGAATCAGTACAGTATAGGGGCCAGAAACGTTTGGGGGGCTTCGCACTATTATGGTCTCATGCGTATGGGTTGTTGTTATGGTTTTTGTGCTCTTGTGTGTGCGTATGACCTTGATGTCTGCAGTCGTTCCGCAGATCGAGATTGTCGGGTCACACTCTTCGAGAAGAAGCTCACGCTCGATGGTAGAGCTTTCATTTGCAACTGCGCTGGGTGGGTTGAGTGGCAGCTGTTGAACAGCAGTGCCGTAAGCAGCAGCTGGGTCTGTAAGATGATATTCAGTGTTAGCTTCAATGCCTACAACAATGGAGGGATTGAGATGGAGCAGAGAGAACGAACCAATACCAGCGTTAACAAGCCCTGGAAGGTTTGCCGCGGTCAAAAGAGCCAACTGCAGGAACTGGTTGGTCAACATGGTGGGCGGTCAAGTGTTACGATGAAAACAGAGAGTATGACGAGATGATGCAGGAGGATGAGAGCACGACAGGAAAAGGCCACTGAGAGTGGTGTTCGGGGAGTCGCTTGATAAACAGGCTGCATCTCCCTTTCCCTGCTCAACGCCCTTAACATCAAAGACAAACAGAAGCCCAGTATTGGCCGCCGTTCCATAGCTCAGCTCTCCACGGTCGCTTGAGTGGCGATTTTTATCAAGATCTTCAGCGCCATCTCCTAGAACGGGCGATGGCACGAGCCTGGGAGCCATGAACTAAGCAAAGAAAAGGGAGAAGGCCTTCTTGACTGGCTAAGACTCGTATCGCAGTTGTGATACGAGTCTATCATGCTAGGCTGGAGCCTGTTAAAGGCCGAAATATCATTCCAGCAATGCAGATCAAGTATTTGGTCCTGATAGAAACATGCAAGGAAACGTTCAGCCAGCCTCCTTTCTCCAGAATGGGAGAATGTCTTGGTAGAAGAAAGAGACTAGAGGGTGAATCGTAAGTCACACGAATCAACTTCATCGCCTGATGCATGCTACGAAAGGTACTTGTTTGTCTCCACCACATGGACTTCGATTCTATGGCTGAAGAAGGGACTGGTGATAGCAACTCCGTGAGGCTCTGGCGTAAGACCTGGATTGTATCCCCCGAATCTGTAGGATGTCAATCTCATACCTCCAATGATTGGCATCATATAAGCCCCAAATGAGCCGTGTAAACTTCTTAGGCATACAATTCTCGTTCTCGGCTCTAGTGAGTACAAGCATGCCTGCACATGGCTTTGCAATGTCGCATCTTGGCTTGAGGTCTGGATCCATCCGAAACTCTTGTTCCTAATAAGGCTCAAGCTCCTGCACGCCACAGACCGCGTGTTGCTTCCGTTGCGCATGGCTTGAACATAAGACAAAGGCGGCCGATGCGTTGCATGTTGCATGCTCACCGATCTGTGCGATAAGCCACTGGAGGGAAGGGTTGAGTTACTGAGACTGGACATAGGCTATACCGGTTACCCGTTGCTTAAATTTGCCGCATGCGGTATTGTTTCTTGACGAGGTGGCTACCTGGAGTCTAATGTGGGTATAGCGCCGGTAATTGTGGCTGGCTGGATGTGGGAGGACGGGAGAATGAGATGTTGTTCCAACGGCCCGTTGCGTAGTCGCTCTCAGTTCAGACACAAGGGTGACTAGTACTCAGTACATATTTTATACAATTTATTTGATACAATATTTTGCATATGGCGTTGTATTTATGAAGTAGACAGGAAGCTATAAGGGACAAACTCAACTGCGCTTTTATAGGTTTATATACGGTCTCCTTGTCTGTGTGATCAGGCTAACGCCTGTCGTAATCAGAAGTATTAACAAAGTCAAACTGAAACCATGAGTTTAAGATGCCTCAGTACTGTGATAGGTTTCCGTTCATCAGCTCCACTGCCTTGCTTGTGCCATGCCGTCAGAATCATACCACGATACTTAAATCTATAATTCTAGACAGTATCGTATAGTCTAAATGTCTCAACTCAGCGCTCATCTTGCTAAAACTAGAGATCAAAAGAGTAGAGTTAGGCGAGACAGGAACTTAGGCCGCAGAAATGGTATCATCTCAGCTAGCTATCTGCCATCATGACCGTGCATGCCAACATGCCGCAGCGAGTCTCGACTTTCTTCTGACTTTATTTCTAGAGTAACAGGAGCCTTCCCAATGGTCTATATACCTTCATACGTGCGGTAGTACCGCATTGCGGGGCGTGGCCGTGATAGCGCAAAGAATGTGATAACGCAGTGGCAATTTAGGGTGGCCTGCTGCCAAGGAACGGTTGGGTCGAGGTTTTCGATGCTGAGATGCCCGGTGAGGCATGAAGATCAGAGCTTCGGATCCCGTATAGATGCAGTTTCTATCTAGAACTATTTCTGTGTCGTGTCTTAATCAAGGTAGTCTCTAGTTCATCTCAGAAGCTATTACTCTGCAGCGCCTATACCTTGTTATTGGTCAAGGATGTAAAGGTCGCACCAAGCCGTTCTAGCTGGCCGGAGAGAAGGCACTGGTGTCCCATGCTCATTGATCATATCAGTTACAAACTAGCTTACCAGTGGTCATAATTCTCGCATATAACTACAGAGGCATATGTGACTACCGAGCATTTATCGCCGGCTATCGTTTCTCCGATCAAAGTGCTCCAGCGGTTTATCGATACTCCTTCTATACTCCCATGTTGTCAACGTTGGCTGGCTGCTAAATCGTGTTATTGGCCGCCAAAATCACAATCGAATTCGAATTGATTAAGTGTTCGAAGTTTACAGAACAGCCAGAAATGTTGAGTTACCTTTGTTCAGCATCACTATCACGCATAGGGTTTAAAATACCCAGCCCATGGGTATCCATAGGTACCCATTTAACAGGGGTATATACCTAGAGATACCTATTTTAAATGCCTACCTACAGGCAGGTACCTAGATAAGATAATTATATAGATATAGGTACTTATAGTTAAAGATTAATTGTAAATTAATACCTAGATAAAAATTTAAATTACTTATAATATATATCTTTAATTTATAGTAATTAAATATAATAATTGCTTTAAATTAGTAGCAAATTAGTATCTTATAAGCCTTTACTCTTAATACCCTAATAAATCCCTTAAGAAAAAACATTAAAACTATAGCAGCTTAGTTATTACCCTAGACCTAGTCTTCTAGTATACTCTTATATGCATCTTTACTACTATTTTATAGCTCTTAATTAGGCTTATCCTTACCTCTATCCTACATCTTTTAATTAATCTTATCCTTACTTCTATCCTGCATCTCTTAATTAGATATAGCTTTATCTTTATTTAGCTTATTAAAAGCATTTTTAAGTCTAGCTGCTAGATCTTTTAGGTTAACTTATATTTTAGACTTTTTCTATTTATTTTATTGCTATTTCTATATTTTAGTATCCTTAATAGCATATACTTAAGCTTTAATGTATTTATCCCTTTTATAAGCTTAAATTTCTCTTAATTCTACTTAGTTTTATATATATTATACTACTTAATTTTCCTTAATATTAAAGAATAAAAGTAACTTAATAGTATTTAAATTAATTATTTACTAAAGGTAATTATTTATAGGGTTTACTATAGTATATTAAATGCAATAATATATCTATATATTCTTCTTTTAAATAGTCTTATAGCTAGTATAAGCAGATAGAAGATTAATATTTAAATTTAAAATTAATTAATATAACTAATTATTATATAAGATTACTATAAATAACTTACTATTAAAGAGCTAATATATAAAAGCTTTAATTACTTCTTTAAAAGTACTAATAGCATTAAAGGTAATATAAGTAAGAGCTATATTTATTATAATTAGAGTTACTTAAGATGCTGCAGCCTAAAGGTAACCTTATTAATTAAGTTTATTAAGACTTTAATCTAGCTAGAGACTTTATTATTAATACTTCTATAGCTTATTAGAATACCTAGATCCTATTTATTAGTTATTACTAGGTTAAAGCTATAAAAAAAATAGCTTTAGTTTATTATAGCTAAGATTAATTAATATAATTATAAATCTTCTAGTTTAAAGTTATTAAGTAAGGTAATAATCTTTTATAGTAATCCTTTTTAAAAATTTC